>QKQZ01001350.1:0-29615 GCA_003595255.1 Solenopsis fugax | reverse complement strand
ATGCGAAACTATGCGATAATCGCCTCGCTCGGTCTGCGCTCGACGAGAACTCGACGAGAACTCTCATAAGGTTTGAATATCCATCATTGTATGTACGTGCAAACAGCAATATTACATGCAGTGTCAATAATTATAACTTTGCCGCTGGAAACTGATTTTGAAGCCATTGACCAAATCAAAGCGTTGAAACTTTCATTATTGTTTTGTATGTAGCCACCTAAACAACGTTCAAGAAGATCGTAACTGCTTAATTCTTCATAGATTGGCTTAACCCTTAAACACACGATTGTATCGGAGAGACCCCATATGATGTTTTGAACGCTTGCTGTGTAAAGACGGAACAGAATAAGATAGGAGGTTCGGACCAGGGGGTAAAAAAAGTTTGAAATCTCCTCTTTCGATTGATATTTAGGTTGATCAACTTTATTGGTCAACTAGAATTCGAACGGCACGGCAGCAAAGTTTTGTTGGGATCTGTGGGACTAACATTGTGTGTAAGCAAAACTTTTTTTGTGAGTATTTTACATAAAAAAGCTGGACAAAACACGTTCAAACAGGTCCGTTCGCGGATGTTACTCGCATATACTCTGTCTAAAGTTAGAATACTATATAATGCTGTAGAAAAGGGAGCTTTTCCGAAATATATCATGAAACACATCAATTTTCAATTTTAGACACGAGTTAATCAAAAATACCTCATATTCACCTTGTTACATAAGTACATTTTTTAATAGAAATGACAATGACATAGTTTTATTTGAAAGTATGAATCTTTAGCTTTAAAATGCCGTATTATAAAGTCCTTAAAAGTTTTTTGTTGCACAGATATGATTTAAAAAAAAAGTGGATTTTTAGATACCCAAAAATATATAATATAATACCTCATATTCTCCTTGTTACATAATTATACTTTTTAAAAAGATTAACAGTGCCAAATTTTTTTTTTGAAAGTATGTCTCTTTAGCTTTAAAACACCGTATTTTAAAGTTCTTAAAAGTTTTTTGTTGCAAAGATATGATTTTTTTTAAGGAAAAGTGGATTTTTAAACAATTTTTCATTTTTGCTTAATGGTTTTTCCTTTATAACTTCACAATAAATCATTTTTCGGCAATGCCGATTGTGCAGTCACATTTCTGAGATTCTAAACTTTCATTTGGAAAAAGAATTATTGAAAAATTGATTGTAATCAAAGTTATAGCTTCTCAAAGTTGAAAAAGTCTCCCAGACCCGAAAATGTCTTTATGTATTTTACGGGATCGGTGTGTTTAAGGGTTAATAGCATCAAAAACCATTTGAGGAAGAGCTTATGCTTATAAAATTCAGCTAATTTATTAGTGGCGTTTACCTGCTGCCACTTACATCACGAATCTTTACCGGGCATTTATCGTGCTGTGGCTTTACGTCTGTCGATAATTTATGATAAAGGGTTGCCCAGATCTCTCGCCTCATATTTTCAATTGAATCATAATTACGATGGATAGCTAATCCGAAAAAAAACAGACAATTCATCTATAAGTTTACCAGTTAATTTGCCTTTTCCTTCAAGTCCTTTCATGGCTTTCTTCAAGTTGCGAAAACGGATATCCAATCGTTTTTAGACATGATCAATGCATTCCTTTTTGTTCACTGATGAATTTTCTGCTTGTTGTGATTCCAAAAGATCCTTAAAAGTTTTGGAATCTCCATCTCCAATGTAACTTGCGTATTTCACCTGATGCAATTGTTCTGAGCGCTGGAACATTTCAATGACTGCGTCGACTTCCATTTTGCCTGCCGATCTCTCGCGATTCGCTTGACATTCGTGAGCGTATGATGTTTTCCACTCTTCGTATTCTTCAGTGTCAACTTTTTTCTCCCAAAACTCACAAGCTTTGCAATACTCATACTTCACAACAATGTCAATTACTTTTCCAGAGAACCATCCAATTAATGTTACCAATCCGAACAGTGATGAAAAGCCACGTTTTCTCCACGATCCATCGTCTGACACTGTTAAACTATCTGTTTGACCTTTTTCTATAGACAAAGCCTTTTCTTCTTGAGCTGTCATTAGCATATTTTTTTTAGCAACTGTTTCAGTTGCGCGTAAAATTATGTGACTCTATCGTAAAATGAATGAAAAATCGGTCGAAGAAGATCCATGAAGGCGCAAAACTTTTCTATGCCATAAAGATCAATAATCGCATAGTAAAAATCATTCTACGATTTATTTCATATGCTTTATCAACAAAAGGACAATTCGGAATGAAAGTGTCGCCGCAGTTCTCACAAGAAAGAACGATTTTGAATCCCAAGTCTCGTTTGCTGCTTTCACTGAATGTCACTTTAGAATGGCACGTTTTACACACAACAGATTCCGAAATGGCAGTAAAAACCGCAATAAAATTTAATAAACGGTAGTCAAAAGTTTCATTCACTTTGATTTCATCATATGATTCTTCAAATTTCTTTAGTTTCTTAGCAGAAGTACCGACGCTCTTTGGCGGTGCCTCCATTTCAAATCGATTCAACGGTCTCCTGCCTGATATCTTCGGTCTTTTCTTAGATCCATTAGTATCTTTCGTACCTTTACGACTCTGCAGTACTGTTCTACTCATTATACAAGTAATCACTAATTTTTTAAAGCGTATGATCGATATTCAAATTTTTTATCCGAAAATATAAGAGAAACAAAAATGTCGTGTAAATTGTATCGTTTCAACGGCCATACTGATCCTATACTAATACATTTGCTCTTATATACTACTAGTATCATTTATACGTTCACTAGGAAGCTAAGAAAACCTTACCCAAGCTTAACTGTATGTATGTATACATAACTAATCCTTTTATTATTCTCAGAAGGATCCCTTCGCAAACGCTTCAAATCTTACCGAAAAGTACGACGCTTTAAAAATCCAAAAATGACACTTGGGAATTTTTCTTTGCTATAGACCTTTTGTACCTTATTTCTAAGACCTTCAAAGAATCATTTAAGAAAAAAAAACAATTTTTTGAAAATTCTAGAGTGGCCTTATCCCTTAATTATTATTGTGTACCTTTTTTGGTTCAAATGCTTATTTTCTTGAGGTACTGTTATTTACTATTTTTTTCCGTTTATGACACAATCTATTCCTTAATAAGAGACAAAGCTATTTAGTTTTAATATCAACTTTTTACTAAAATAAAGCATTTTGAGATATATGTTTACAAGATCTTTTCTTCATAGAATAAACCAAAGAATATTCTTTTAAGTTTTCTACACTTACAATATAAATTACTCCCTGTGTGTGCGTGTGTGTGTGTGAGTGTGTGTGTGTGTGTGTGTGTGTGTGTGTGTGTGTGTGTGTGTGTGTGCGTGCGTGTACGTGTGCGTATGCGCGCGCGCGCGTGCGTGTATGTGTGTGCACCTGCAATATTATTTAAGTAAAAGGACAATAATTAGGAAAAATTATTACATTTTATTAACAATATTTAATAATACATCGGTTATTTTAATTATTGGCAATTATTGCAATCAAAAGCTGCAATTGAAAATTATACAATTTATAACAATTATCAAATATTATATATACAACATTTTAATGTAAATAAAGTATTATAAATACATACTATATATTAGAGGTCATTGTTTACTATTTATTTATCTACGAAAAAACCTTTAATCCAATGAAGCATAGATTTTATTAATTCCGTTCTTTTATTTGTAAGATCATTCGTATTTCGTTGATATCTGTTTGGTTTTCCAATATTTTCTTTAAAATTTTTAATTCCTGTAACATCAAATTCATCGTCAATTGATTCTGTTGTTTTAGGCTTCCTATTTTCCTTCTTGTAGAGAACTCTAGTGTTATCTGAAACAAAGTTATTTTTTTTTTCTCATGTTATTTTCCTATTGTAAATTATATGGTAATTACCTTTTACAATATCCGATAATTTATTCGATTTCAATTCTTCTTTACCTATTTTAGATTCTTCAGAAATATTAATTTTTTGAACTGTATTTATCTTCTTCTGATTTTCGGGATTTATCTCCTGTACAATGTTTATATTTCGAACATCATTTGCTGTTTGAACTTCATGTAATTTTAATACTTGATTTATCTCCGACTGACTCATTTCTGCATCTTTCCGAACTTTAAATTCTTTAGAGTTCTTCCTCAAATTGAAAATTTTTTGAGTAATTGGGAAATTCGGAATATTCTTTTTTTCGCGAATATTTATCAAATCTTGAAAATTATTATCAAATGCGTTACTTTTATCTAATAATCTATTTTTCTTTATATTGGGATAATTATTGAGATTCATTTCTTCTGTTTGATCGTGTTCAAATCCCTTCACTGATTTCATTAATGACTCATCATAGTTTTGTATTTTGTTTTGCAATTCGGCTTCATTAAATAATAGTCCTTCCTCATTGAAATTAAGTAACAGATTATATTTTTTTACGAAATCGATAACGGACATCGAAATCATTGCTAGATTATCATCATTTTGTTTCCATAGATGATGCGCATTCGTCCTCTCTTCTTCTCCTTCTTCTTCTTCTTTTAACTTTCCCAAGGCGCTTCTTCTCGTAACCATTGTGTTAAATGGTTGAACAGATTGATAATCTCTTTTAATGTTTTCATATATATTTTCTTGATCTTTCTTTTCCATAGTTGTTGAAGTCATCGCATCTTCTTCTTGATGATTTTTTAATAATTGAATTATGCGTCCTTGCAGCGGCACGCAGCAAGGACATTTTCTTGTTAGAAGCTGCTCGCATATATTTTTTGAGATCGATAATGTATAAGAACCATCTTGCAGTCTTTTTATCTCCAGCGGTAGTCTCATGCCGTCACTGACGTAATAAAGTTGCGATTCCTGAAGTTTTGAGATATCATCGGAAGCCGTTGATGAAGGAAATAGCTGGGAAGGATATGTATCGTCCATGGCAGATGATTTGGAAGACGAAACAATCATCTCTTTCGCTTTCACAATAGGATCAGTATTATTCATTTTGTTGCCAAATAGATTGTTATTATCATTATCGCTATTGCTACTACTGTTCTCGTTATCGTTGTTATTTACACGTATATCTGTGGTTTCATAAGTTAATGACGGCGAACTAATTCTCGAGCTATCGCTGGAAGACCCTGCCTTGAAGTACATAGTTTTTGCGTACGTTCGTTGAACCTCCGTAGTAACTTCGTGGATTTTAATGATGTTATCTTCGGTGAAATTCTGCTGTTGCGACTCTAAAATATTTTTATCTGTTAAAGAAATAATTTTGGGTTTGTAATCTGTATTTTCTACATTTTCTACATTTGTAGAGGAAATTATTAAATTATTAAATGTAGTTGTTAATGGATATTCCATTTCATCTCCGTTATTTTTAGTCTCTGCTACATTCTGTAAAATTGTGTCATCTGACACTGGTGCATAATTGAATGAATTTTCTTGTACATAATTTGTGGATGCTGTCGTAATTTCAACATTTTTATCATCAATACGATTAGTTGCGTATTTTAAAATCTCCGGCGAGTAATACTTAGTTGGTGGCAAATTAAATTTAATTCTTTCCAATATTATTAATGGATCAATCTCATCAGTTGAAGTAGTCAATGTTTTTTCGTTTTTTTGTTTCACTTCCTGTTCTATTTTCGTAGCTCCTACCGTATTTTCTAAAATTATGCCATCCGATACTTGTGCGTAATTGGATGAAATTTCTTGCATAAGATTTGTGATTGTTGTTGTATCTTTAACACTTTCGTCGATGTGATGATTTTTTATATTTTCTTCAGTTTCTGTTGAATTTGATTCAAAAGTTGTTAATATGCTAGGATTACTTTTCAAAATAGCTTTGTGATAAGTTATTTTGGAGTTCGGTAGTTCAGCTGCTTTCTTTTTTGCATCTTCTGTATCTGTTTTTTTAATTTTGTTAAAAATTTGAACTTTAATATCTTCTTCTATTTTATCTTTATTTGTTATTTCTTTTTCTTTTTCTTCATGTAACTGTAAATGTGGAAATTCAGAAGTAGTCAATATATTTGCGTTGTTTTCTAATATCTTAGCTTTCTGATAATCTACGGTTTGCCTTTTTTTTTCGTCCATTTTTGTATCTTGTTTTATGTCAAGATTCTGTTTGCCTTTCAATGATGAATTATCAATATTTATTCCTATTTCATTATTACTTGTTGGCATTTTTTGCACAACCATGTCCGTATTTTCTTCATTACTAATAACTTCATTGCTTTTATCTAACGCATCAGTATCTTCTGAATCCTTTAATGACTGGAGAACGTCGTTTAGCGCATGAATGATCGAATCGTCTATTTCATTATCTTCGTTGTTGATTAAACTATTTTTCACGCTTTGCACAATCATGTTCCGCACGATGTACTGGTTTACTTGCGACGCGATTGCCGAAGAACTCAAAAGATCCTTGATGCTCTGCTGCAAGTGTTTCGGTGTAGCTGACGACACCTTTTGATCTGAAACGGGTGCTAAGGTCACTAAACTGGTCTTCCATTCTCCGTCATTGAATTGATGCTCCTTGAGCGTCATCGGTGGAAGCTCGTGATGAAAACCAGAAAGAGCATCCAATATGCTATGTAAAGTGTTTTTGATCACACCGTGTGACCAATCGTTTGTGAAATCTTTTCTGGGAATAGCTGTGACGTGGGACAAAACGTCTTTCACCTTTTCTACAATCGTGCTCTCTATTCGCGGTATCGACAAGATGTTCTTCAGATGTGGGACTTGTAGAATTTCTGGCAGCAAATTTTTACCTTGCGATTGAAGAATATTTTCATTAAAATCATTTGTTTTGGTTAAGCGAGCATCCAATGCAAAGTCATTGATGACTTTTCTAATGGAATTTAAAAGCAAGGTATTATCACAAAATGGTAATCTACTTGTTGATGAATCGGTAATCGTTTCGAGATTGTTGGCGGTAACTTCTTTATTGTTTAAATTACTTGATTTTTCATCTTCGAAATATTGCATCGTCGTAGATTGTTCTTGAGGAATCTCTTCCGGATGGGTATTGGCTTCTACTCCTATTATTTCTTTCTCTGTTTCCTCTTTAAAATCGGTTTTAGAATTGTAATTAGTAACCGTTGTCTCTTCTTTAGAATTATTTGAATTTGAATTTGTATTTGTTACCTGAGTCTGTTGATTAATTTTGAAATCGTTTACTTTTTCATTCTTGCTAGATTTATGTGAAGGAGTAGAATAAAGAAGTGTCTCAGCCGGAGTTTGATTTGTTATTTTCTCATTATTTGGATTTAACACTAATTTAGTTGTATGACTTTTACTCTTTCCTAACAATTTATTTCTTTCCATCTTCGCGGGGTCATCAATTGTCGAATCTATTAATTTCTTGATTGTAGGTGCACTGTTTACAGTACTAAATGATTTATCTTCGTAATTGATATTTGACTTAGAAATTTGTTCGATAGATTCTGGATATTGATGAAATTCACGTAAAGAAGTTTCATTGGCATCGACATTTAATTTTGTACTTGTTGAATTAAGATATTCATTTAAATTAACATTTGATTTATTGATTTCATTAGTGGATGACTCCGATGCTGGGTCAGTTGTTTTGAATTTATCCGAATTATTCATGCTGTTTAACGTTGTTTCTTTTCTAGCGGACATTTGTGTGACATATTCCGGAATTCTAATAGGATATTTCTTGGGATTATTTTCTTGCGTTAGTTTGGCAAGCTTTCTTGGCGACGTCGCACTGAGTACACACATATCACGACCAAATAACTGTATACATTCTTTCATGCTTATAAATTTTCCATTATTCGTTTCATCGTAGACAAAGGATGGTGTGCTACTTATATCAACATAATCTGACAAATTATCTGAATTTCTTTCGATGTGTTCTGAAGAATCTTCTGATTTGTGCACAATTTTATCTAAATTAGAAGGACTTATAGTATTACTTTTTTCAATTACATTAGTTGGATAATTTAAGCGTAAATTAGTTTCTGTTTCTGATACATCTAAATTCGGAGTTTCTGTAGTTAATTTAGAAGAATATTCTTGATCTTCGGTGATACCAATTAGATTGTTCGACTCAAGATTTGTTGTTGTGG
Organism: Solenopsis fugax; assembly: GCA_003595255.1. NCBI lineage: Eukaryota > Metazoa > Arthropoda > Insecta > Hymenoptera > Formicidae > Solenopsis > Solenopsis fugax. Next base: position 21,540 of record QKQZ01001350.1, on the reverse strand, counting down.
TATCATCATAGTTTATTGAAGGTGAAGTAACTGACTTGGAACTTTCAATTTGATGTTTTCCAGCTACAGGTGAACAAAGATACGGTTTTTGATGAACGATCGGTTGATATTGATTACTTCCCACTAAATAATTTGGTATGTCTTCAAATGAAGTAAATGGTATTTCTTCATTTCCAATTATGTCAGGCGAAATATTTGGCGTTATTCCATATAGAATTGGTACAGGCGGGATGTGGTTCAAATTTTCTTGATAAGGTTGTACTGAGAAATAATTGATCAGATCAGGAAGGGGCAATTCGTGAGGATAATTTTCGTAGTATAATTTTGGCGATTTTTGTTTTAAGATATTTGATTTCGCATTTTTATATTTTAATCTCCGATGATTTGTTCTTTTGGGTTTGTCTGCTCTGGAAGAACCTAACATTCTTGAAGAATTTTTTTTTAATGAGCTAGAAGAAGAATCATCTTCTTTGCAATGGCAAATGTATTTTTCTGTATTACATTTTTTCGCTTTTTCTTGAGACTTTAAATTTACAATTACATCCTCTACATTTAGATTGTCCTTGAGAGCTTGCAGAAGCATTTTATTCTCATCCGTATTATCTACCATTCTTTTTGATGTTGCTGAGTTTTCCTGAGAATATTTTGCGTTTTTTACAATATAATTATCTGAATTTTGTTTGGAGATTGCCACGTTGACATTTTTATCAATAGTTGTTGCTCTCTTACTATCTTTCTTCGTCGATAATAATATAGATTTATTTTTACGATATTGTGTACCGCAACGCTTTACTTTTTGGACTATTTCCTTTGACTTTTCGTGTTCATTTTGTTTTTGTGATAGAGGCATTAATAAAATGAGCGATCTCTTCGGGTTATCTTTTATGATAGGTTCGTCATTATGTATTGATGGAAGAAAATCTGTTGATAATCTAGAAATAAAAATATACATATATCTTTAGAAAGAATTTGCTAATTTGTTTAACAAATAATGTACACTACTCAATAAAATTAGGGGATTACTTTTTCTCAGTAAATTTTCACCGATCTTTAAATTGTAATTACTCAGCAAATAATTAATGTAAAAATAAATTTAAGAAAAAGGTTTTGCAGGGAAAGCACTCTACTGTAAGGTACTTTATTTCAGTTTTTTCTCAGTTTAATATTGAAAGACGTGGTCAGCTTTGAATAAGGATGTATTTGAGATATTTAAAGTGAAATATCATCAAATTTGCAGTCTTCCACCACTTAACAAAAAATTGGCATATAATCATTGATACCATCTTAAGAAACTTTACCTTTTTAAATGAAAAAAAATTTTGTTTTACACCGATTATTTTGCGAGATATCGCAATTTAAAGTAACTCCTGTGAAAAAGTTATCCTATAATTTTTTGAGAAGTGTACATATAGTTTAACAATTATGTAAATTAAATATACGAATAAAATTGATAATAACTTTAACTGTTTGAATAATTTATTTAAATTATATAATATACACAGAAATATATCAATTTTACTACTTATAAAAGTGATTACTTAATATCCTTCTTAACATGTAACGGTTATATTTAACAAAGAATATTTTTTTCTTAATAATTGTATTAAAATGTACTCATAACAAATTTTAGAAAAACGCATTATGTTAAGGTCTTAGATATGTGGGTCATTTGAAAAGTTTCCGGCCTCATCGACATAAAGTAACTGTAGAAAAAAATTTCTTTCGCCGTCCGATAAATGGCCTTGACATATGTAAACCGTAAAAATTTGAAGTCATTCTGATCATTACTTTGTCTATGGCAACTCTTCCAAAGTTGTCAGCTGACATTGTCTGTCAACAATGGAGAAAATTGAGTATCGCGCAGTGATAAAATTCCTTCATTTGAAAGGGAAAAAGACTCAGGAAATAAAAGATGAGTTAGACTCTGTATACGGTGAAGCCTCCCCTTTCTTTTTCTTTTTTTTTTCTTTTTTTATTATTTTTTTTTTTACGTTGGACCAAATGTATCGAGTTGCAGGGAGACTACGTTGAGAAATAAATTTTGTTTTGCTTCGAAATATGTGTTTTTCTTAAAAAGGCCGGAAACTTTTCAAATAGCCCTCGTAACACAACTGATCCTTTTGAATTAAAAAAGAATTCACTGTCTTGAATTCTTTTTGAATTCACGTAATCTGTTCGAAATGATCTGGAAAGAATTCCTGTCTAATAGTTAAAAAAATAAGATTCCATAAAATTATATCTTTTGACTTCTTTTGATATTTAATAAAGATGCACTAATAATATCGCATACATTAACAGTAAAGTATGTATACTTAAGTATAATTAAAAATAGTTTTCTTCTTGAAACATTTAATACTATATTTGTAATATTTAAGAAAAGTTAGTAACTACAAGTATTATTAATAATTAAGTCGATATTACAGTCATACATAAGAGAAGCACGACTAGTGTAATGATTACTTGGTTCTGCCATTTTTTATTCTTTGATAGATATCTCTTTTATAGGAATACACAATTATCGTACATATGTATAAGTTACTGATACAATTCAATACATTCTCAACTATTATAATATCAAAACGTTTACAAAATAAATAACTATTTTATCTTTCAGATGACGTCTACATATTTTTTAGTCATACTGCTCTTTATATTTAGGACTTTGTTAATATTAATAACACAGACAACCATTAAATAAGCAATATATAGATGAAGTATATTATTTCTCATAGAATATAGATTTTTATAATAGTTACTGAATCCGAATCCAGAAACGAAATTTTTATATCATATTAGGTTTTTCAGAAAATTGAGATCAAATGTGCAAAAAAATGCGTTTTCACAATTCCAGAATATCCGGGCGGCGTACGGTGACAAGTACGTAGCGAAAATGTATTACTGCCAAAGATAGGAGGGCACGACATTATTTTCATTGATCTCAAAGTATAAGGTTCAAGCTTTAATTCAATTCCTATTAAAAGTCTCGATCACATCACCTGCAACGTTACTTGAAAAATGGCCAAAAACGCGTTTTTTGGCACTTTTGACCTCAATTTTCTGAAAAACTTGACGTGATACAAAAATTTCGCTTTCGGTTTCGGAATCAATTCATCAATTAAAAACCTACGGGAAATTATTGTTCTTCAATTAATTTTTCTAATATCATGATGAATCCAGCGCGTCGCGCTCCCAGTAGTCACGAAAATTTGCTCAAAGTCATTATAGTATCTTGTCAATGGGAATATGCATATGGCAAAAATGCAAGGGATTTTAAAGTTTTTTTCAAATATAAGAAAATAAATATTTCGTATTTTTAATTTTTTATAGCAGACAGTATGGAGTTTATATTGGTACAATTAATTTTCCTTAAATACACAGTAAATATCCTTTAGTTAAATTTTTTTAACAAAGTAAATATAATACTTAATAAATTAAGTTTTAGATAGATGCGACATATATATCCGGAATTATTCTACTCAAAAAAGAATTTCTATTATTTTAAAGAACATTATAAAATTTTATCGAAGAAATCAAATGTTCTGGATTCATCATGATATTAGAAAATTTCGAAATATTCCGTCGAGGGCGTACGCCCTCTTTTTTTCCCTGTAGATATTTAGTATACGACTGTCGTGTGTGAGCAAGAACGCATCCCGCGGAACATCGGTTATCGATTGGGTGCGTGGAAATCACGCTAAAATATCGCTAGTTAATAGGCTGATCGGCCACAGCCCGAAGTCGGAACTTCGCATTTCTTTCCGCGGATTTCGGCAATACGAGAGAAGAGACGCTCCGCGACGGTACTTGTGACCACCACAAACCAATAAAATCAATTTGTGTTGCTGAAGACCTAGTTTATTCTTTGCACTTGAGCTCCACGATTCTGCAATCCTAACAAATGGTTCACTCGGACAATTAAGAGCATGTTATCATTAACATATTTTTGGTCCTTCGAGCCGGATCCTTCGAGTGTATTGGAACGTTCCTAGGAGAAAGACAGTTATCGGACAGTGCCGTGTGCGGTGGTAAAAATTGACATTGCAAATATCGCGGACTGAGCGCAGGCTGTCGCACTCGCTACTAGGGCTGTTACTTTTGACTTACTTCGAAGATTCGAAACTTTGAAAGAATTCGAAGCTTCGAAGTTAATCTTTCGAAGTTTAAGGCGATTCGAAGCTTCGAAGGTACTTCAAATTTCGAAACTTCGAAGCTTCGAAGTTTCGAAAAATACCAAAAAAGTAATAAACTATACAAATAATTAAAACTCGTCTCTGCCCATGGCCAGATCAGCAAAGATAGCCAAAAAATAACAATTGGAAATAGAATCGGAACGTGAAAAAACATTATTAATATAAAAAGCACGTTACAAAAATCAGTTTTGCGACTAATTTGTTTATAACAATTATAACATGCAATTATAACAATTAAGAGTCATATATGTTTCTTCAGTAATTTTTCCCATAGAATCGATTGGAGGAATCAGTTTTCTTCTACAGTTACTTTTTAATAATTTATTTATTAATTAATTGCAGAATTGACTTTTGCAATGTGCTTTTTATGTGAATAATGTTTTTCATGCTTCGGTTCTATTTCCAATTGTTATGTCTTGACTATTTTTGCTGGTCTTGCCCTGGGCTCCAATAGGTTATTAAAATCAATAAAAGCGATTAAAAGTATGTATTTTTTAATTTAATCACATAATTACAGCATTAAAATATTTTATTTTAATTTTTGTTATATAATTTTATAAATATGTGCCAATCACTATTTTTTCTATTATTATTATATTTACTGTTATTATTATATGAATTTAATAATTGTATAAATTTGATTCTTCGAAGCTTCGAAGTTCGAAGAAGCGAAGTTTCGAAAATTCGAAACTTGGAATTTCGAATATTTAATACCGAAGTTTCGAAGTTTTGAAGCTTCGAAATTCGAATATTGAAGCCTTCGAAGCAAATCACCAGCCCTACTCGCTACGCGATTATTATCGCTCTCTTTCTTTCTCTCGCGCGCTCCGCATTGTCGCGCGATCTCGCGCTGTGAACTCGCGCTCCACGTGAGGCTCACGTGCTGCAGTTCACTCTCCTTGTGAAGACCACAGTAACGGGAGTTAGTGTTAGTGGGAATTTACCCAGTGTAGCAAATTTCGAGTTCGTATTATACGCGTTCTGCGTCGCTTATACGCGTCGCAGAGTTTCTTCGCCGTGTCACATACACGCATGCAAAGTGTAAGCTGCGGCGCCCCCGCGCGGCGCCGCATTGAACTCAAACTTTATACATTACGTGCACTTCTGCGAACTGTCACAAGCTTGCAGTCAATTTCGGTGGATCTACCCCGTTTTTTTGAGAAGACTTCGCAACTTGCTAACGACTATTATGTCAGAGGACGTGCGGCAGCTCCTCATCGAGCAGACGACCACTATATATCAATCTGATCAAGCGAGTGAACATAAATTACAAGAAGCTTCCAAAAGCAAGTGTCATGCTCCCCAAGACGAAGGGCTGACTTCAAGGCGCATTGAAAGAAGACGCAGCAGCTCCACACCAGAATCAGCCTCCTGGCGACCGCGGACGAACAGAAGACGCTGTCGTACTTCCTCAACGACGAGTTCTTCGCTGCCGAGGATGCCTACAACGACGCGGCGAACGTACTTCATGAGCGACAAGTAACTTTGTAAAAACGGATGCTCCTACTTGCGACGCTAGCACTGACTCTTTCGCGACGCGAAATCTGCAGTCTTCGTTGCAACTGCCACGCATTGCGCTTCCGAAATTTTCGGGTCAAGTTGTTGATTGGGAAAATTTCCGGAGCACATTCGAATCTCTTATCGCCGCGAATGACGCGCTGTCGAATACACAGAAATTTCACTATCTCAAATCGAATGTTCAGGAGGACGCCGTTTTGCTGATAAATAATTTGAAGATCACTGATGCCAATTAATTCCGCGTGGCAGTTGCTACTAGATGAATACGACAACAAACAAGCGTTGATACATACACACATTCATTCGTTCGTCAATCTCCCAAAGATGAAAAACGAAAACGTTAATGATTTAAAAAAGCGAAACATCGTGTCGGCTGCGCTTGCCGTCCTTACAAATCTCGGATGTCCTGTTCGTCAATGGGATGATCTCCTCATGTATCTCATTTCGCAAAAATTTAGTCCGAGGACGCGAAACGAATGGAGCTTGAAATGTAGCGGTTCGACGGAATCTCCGTCTTATAAAGAGCTCAATGAATTTCTAACGTTGCGCATTCGTGGACTTGTCGACCTTCCGTCTAATGCCGCTTCCTATAATTCGCGGAGTAAAGCTCGCTCCACAGTCAATAATGTGTTTGTAGTAAAGTGCGTAAATTGCGCCGGAAGTCACATCTTAGCGAAATGCGAAGAATTCTTGTCGAAACCGGTCGCACAGCGTAATGCGCTCGTTAGACAAAAGCAACTCTGTTTTAATTGTCTCCGATCGAGTCATCAAAATAATAAACAAATCGAATTTTCGTTTTAACATAATATTTTTTATTAAAATGTTAAATTAATAGCATTCAAAACATTATTCAGATTTTGAATAAATTCGATGTTTATGATGAATGTTATAGATTTGCGAAATAAACTTATGAAATATTTAAAATAAGTAAATTTATTTGATTCAATAAACATGTATTTTTCTGTATGTACACAAAAGTATATTTAAATAAATGTTACTTGTTTCAAGTAATGATGAGTATTTTAAGACTATTCAAGAAATTATTCTTTGTAAAGATAACTGTTATTTAACCTTTACCTTTGCGAATACCTTTGCGACATTCAGATGAAATATAATTTGATAAAACATGTATATATAAAACTTGTTTATAGCGCCCTACAAATTGTACCCTTTAGGTAATTTGATGAGCTTAATTCAAATTTTAAGTCAGAAATTTGAATTTTTGATAAATTGCCTTTAAAATGGCAACTATAAGTGTAAGTAAAAAAAGATAATTTGATTTAAAAAATTCAAAATTTGTCTCACTAATTAGATCCATCACTTTGAATTTTTAAATTCTGATTTTAAATTCATAATCAGTAACTTAAAAAACTCCTTAATACTAAGTTTCAAGAAAATCGGTCCAATACTTTGATGCTCCAAAGAGTGAAAAAAAGAAAACTAAAATTGTAAGCTTTTCTTAGCGCGAGAATATTTTTCTGCGTATAGAAAGAAAATTATTTTTTCTTTGAAATACGTCTTTTATATTTAATTTATCTGTTTTTCTGATATCGTCAGCATCTGACCCTAAATTTAAAATTCTCAATTCAGCACTTTCTTGTAATAAAGCAGGACACGAAACATAATATGAATGACATAAATGATTGTGCTGACAAACACTTATGCAATTATGATTAACATACTTTTATGTTCGCAAATCGAACACAGTTATTTAAGTTAAATAGAGCTTAAAAATGAAAAAACATTATGTCAAATTAAAATCTAATAATAATAATATTATTTATTTTAATTAATTTGAAAAAAATATTTTACTACATGATGTCTTCGATAAATAAAGTTAGGATTTTTTAAATTGTCGATTTTATTTATTACTAATAAATTTAATTTATTACTATGTTATATTAATCCTTTCAAACCTGATATAATTATAACATTATAATGTATTTACGTTTTCATGGATTACACTGTGTAACAAATTTAAATTTTCTTTTAGATCACTAGACAAAATAATTCTTATACATGAATTTGGGACTGAAAACGAATCTGCAAATGAAATTGCTGTATCACGTCACATATTTGAGAAAATTGGACTTAAAGTTGCCAAAAATGACGTGATTTTGGATTTTGAGCTAAAATAGCTAAAAAATATGACATATATAATGGAGCACACACAATTTTATTTATGGATTTATTTCCAGCAATCTAAAATCTATACAATTCACCTATTGTATTAACTGCTTTATGCAAATTAAAATTTATAATTATAATTAAAAGAAAAGAAAAATGGTTTGCTTATGAAATTTGAATACTCACCTACACATAACGATTTCTGGGACTGCCGATTATGAATGTATGATCAAAATTATCAAATATAATTTGTTTAAATGGTTGTTTGATGAATATACAATATATGAAAAATTTAATTTTAATAAAGTCTAATAACATCATTGAATTTCAAGAGAAAAATATAAATATTGCATATTTTCCCATCATCTTATTTGTGAAACAATGATTATTTATATTTGACACACACAATTTTAACCATAGATTCATAATTGACAAGTTGTGCAGGTGATTATAATGAGCGGAAGATTATCATTCTTCTTTCTTTTAATATAACTGTAAATTTTGCATAAAGTAATTAACAGAATACGTGAGTTGTATAGATTTTAGATCGCTGACAATCTGTAAATGAAATTGTTTTATCATCGCATATTTTTTATTTTGGTACAAATGTACTTAAAAATGACATCTTTAAGTTCAACTTTCTTTGAAACGTGGTAGAGCAATTTTATTAATGGATTCATTTTCAGCGTAAAAAATCTATAAGAATCATTTTGTCTAGATTGTAGTCTAAAATTCGTGTCACACAGTGTTATTTCACTTCAATTTCAGTCATACATGTTATATTATTCAAATTGGACTGTATTCAGAACGCGCTTATAAAGATGTTAATGCACCTTTTTGTCATTTTATCCTTGTTTTATATCTAATGAATGATAAAGATAGTATATTCAAAAAGTACGATAATATACATTTATATGCGTTTTCTAAATATCATAAAGTATTAGCCATAATTGTATATATTATTTGATATTTTATTATAAAAGCTATATCATTTAGTAAATCTTACATATTTATGTATTTAAAAAAATTTTTTATGTTAAATAAGAAAAAAGTCAGGTTTAAAAAAATTCAAAATTTTCTCATTAAAACTTTTGAACTTTAATTAATAAGTTAGCAGATTTTACTTACTTTGAATTTACGAAATCTGCATTTTCCACGTTTTTAGCAGTAGACACTTCCTCCGAACGGGTAATCACAAATACGATCAAAAGGCACAAAATAATTTTCTCATACATATTGATCACTGTTCTCGTGCTCCTTTAATTGATCTTATCATGCTCCTTGATTGTAACACAAAATTTCATATTGTACAAAAAATATATTTACAATAATAATATTTATGTAACGTCCAGCAAATTATAATGTAATTAATAAGAATTTTTCTATTCTGATTGTACTATAATTGGACACTAACAGCTAAAAAAATAAAAATGAGCAGTATTTGAAATTATTTAAATATTTAATTATCAAATTGATTAGTTAATATATAATTTAATAAATATTATATTAAAAATTATTTGCAATTTAATAAAATAAAACAATAAATATGATATTGGTATATTCATTTTTAAATAAATTATATAAATTAAATAAATTAAATAAAAGAATAATTAACACATATTAAATAATTAATTAATTTCATAATTTAAATTTAAATTAAATTGAGTATTGTATAAACTAAAAGTGCAAATGTTATATAATAAATATACAAAATATAAGTGTACGAAATTTACTTTGTTGTGACGTCTTCAAAAACGAACTGAACTCGGTCATGATCAAAAGTGCACTGTAGCAGACGGTGATTCAATGATTGTATATATATCCTATCATCACATCATTATGAAATTTAACTCGTTAATTATGTCGCAATAGTATGTATTATATATGTATGAACAACTTTTGATTCAATCATTACTGACCTAATTTTCTTAAGAAAATTACCTGTAGTATTCGTCATTCGCAATTCTACGAACATCAATGACACCTTTTGTCACATTATAAATGCAATTGCAAAATTCGTCTGCCTTTCTTAAAATAATTGTAGTAGGATTAATTTTTCATCTATTTATTGATTTATTTACTAAATAGCAAATTTATTTAATAAAATTCTGGAGCATTAAAATAAAAAAAACGTTTATAATTTATTTTAATAATTAAAAATAATACTATTTATTGTCATATAATGCGTACTTAATTCTATATTTACTATTTTACTGCTTTATTCAACTGCAATAAATAATACATGTCTATTTTATAAAATTGTGTGCAATGTTATATATATATAACAAGATACACAAATTTTTTTTAGTTTTTGATAACATTAAAATATTGTATAATGTTTTATATACATATACATATATAATATTTACAATGTATCTTTATACATGCACCTTTTTATTATTTTTTTAAGTACATACGTAAGATCTTTTTATTTCATCGTTTTTTTTATTAACAATTATAAGTATAACAATCATAAGTACAAATTTTTAAATAATAACTTAATAACTTATTTGTATATACGAGTAGTATAAATAAGATATAAATATATAAGAATATATAAGAATATATGTGCACGGAAAGAACAATTTTACTGGAGTGTCTAAAAATTTAACTAGATATACAGATCAGAAAATAATGATATGTTGTACTATCAAAATAATTATATAAAACATTCAATGATGATACTGCTGCAAAAAAGTTTTGACATTCTAACAATCAGTTTAAACGACCAATATAAATTTTTTAATGGTTCAATGTAATTATATTCAGATTTGTATTTCAGCAAAATTGTTCTTTCCGTGTGTATAAATAATATATAGCATTACTATATGTAAGTATTTATAATTTATAATTTAGATTTCTTCATATTCGTTTCATTGTATATACAGGGTGATTCTTATTGTCCCCGCGTTTTACCATAAGAGCTGATTTTATATATATATATAGATATACATTATATATAGATATACATTATATATAAAATTGTCGGTAAATCAGCGGTAAATCAGCTCTTATGGTAAAACGTGGGGACAACCATTAAGAATCATCCTGTATGTATTATTCATATACTATAATAACGAAGTTATACATATATTATAAAAAATTATTTAAAATTTATGCATTGTTTGAAAAAGTTTTGAAAAAAACGTAAAAAAATTTTTTATATTCATAATCGCAGTGTAGAAAATATTGCCACTAGTTTCGAAAGCCCTATTGATCTGATGTTTGTCTTCGTTCGTCGTTAAAGTGCCGTTGAAATTCTCTTCGGAGTCATTGATAAATTCTTCCACGGATTCCACATAATTTTGCAATTTTGGGATTGCTTCTTGCAATAATTTTTCATCACCCTTTGAGACACTATTTAATGGTAGAATTTCATTTTTTTCTTCGTTTTTTACAGGTAAAGCTTTGTTATTATATAAATTATTCTTTTTCTGTGCTTTTATGAAATCTTCAAGAAGATTGTCACGATTTTTTTTGTTTATTCGATTTTTTGTTTGTAAATAATTTACTTTTATATCATTCGTTTCTATCATGTTTTCTTCTTCTTTATTAATAATGTTATTTAAATAATATCTCTTATTACGTTTGTTTTCGAGATCTTCAGCCAGAATGAGTTTATTTGGTTGTGATTGCCTTGTAACCTTGTGAAAAAATAGAATGGTACATTAAAATAAGATAATGTTAGCAATGTAAAAAAGGAACAGTTGTATTTATCAATATAAAATTGTATAAAGTATAAAATAATAACAAAGTTAGAAAAATTAAGAACTAATAAAAATATAAAAAGTAAATTTTCCCTCTTAATAAATTTCTATTGCAATAAAATGCAGATAATTAGAGAATATTCACCTCGTGTTTTGTTTCACCTATGTCTTCATTGATCTCATTTTTTATTTGTCTTCGCTGCCTCTCTTTCATATTTTTCGAAGGAAGTAATACAAAAATTCCACTTTTATTGTCGAATTCATCGTTTGTAATTTTGTATTGTTCATCTTTTTCTGATTCGACTTCGCTGTCTTCTACAGAAATATCTTGCTCATCTTTGTATGAACTTTCTTCATCTGGAATACTTTCATTATTCTCACTTGACAGAGTGGAAAGCTCTTCATATTCAAAATCCTCCAATGTTTCGTCACCTAGACTTAGCAGAGTTGAAAGATCTTCATATTCAAATTCCTCCAATGTTTCGTCACCTAGATATTTATTTCTTGAGCCCGGTATTTTTCTTAATACATATTGATCGTCCCATCGTGCAGAAATTTCAGAATTTTCCAACGAACTTTCGTCGTTATCCTTCACATCTAACATCTTGTAAATATTCTTAAATTTAATTGGCATAAGAGCGATATAATTTGCTTCATGTTCTTGTTCATTCTCTTTATTAACTTCGAAATCTTTCCTCGAAGAAATTAAGTAATTCTTTGATTTTCGGAACAGATCAGCGCTTGGTGATTTGATTTTTGCCAATAAGATGATTGCTTTTGGGTCTTTGTTAAATATCTTTTTCAAGAAGTTTTTATTTAAACGGAAGTTCATACTGTCTAATTTATTTCTCATGTCGTCAGATAGTCTAAGAATAGAAAATATCTCAAATTATTACTAATGAAAATAATAACTAGAAGGATTAAAAATTAAAAATAATCTTTTTAAATTAATCATGAATTTTTTAATAAATAAATAAGTAAAGGAAGGAAAAATACTTTACCGAAAATTATATGGTAATTGCTTTAAACGTTCGTCTGTTTGTTTTCCAATATCTCTTCGAGTCCGTATGATTTCTTTTCCAAGTTCTTTTGCTTTAGTATCATCATTGATGATTTTTTCATCAACTTTAGCTGCTTTATTATTGTTAAACATTTTTATATTTAAATTGTTTTCTGCATTGTTATTTGAATTGTAAGATTTATTAATTTCTTCATGTTTTACCAATTCAACAGATTTTTTAGTCGTCACAACTTCTTCAGGATTTTTAGTTGTTTTTGAATTCACTATACCTCTTTTTCTATTATTAGAATTGGCAAATTCCTTATTTTCTATCTTCCTTTCAATTTCACTTCCCATAAATTCAGTTTCTTTATTTATTGCAGATGTAGAAGCCAAATTATCTTTATCTTTTTTAAGATTTTTACGCATATTGTGTAATTCACCTGCTTCTTTATTGCTTATAGCTTGATTGCTATCCCTTTGATCAAAAGAACTCAGCCAGATTTGTGAAAGTTTCTTTGATGGATTATATTGCCTTTGTCTACCTAAAACATATAGAATATTAACATTTTCTTGATCGTAATAATCCTTGAGTGGCAATTTCTTCATGTATTCTTGTGATTTGAAAACTTGATGTTGAGCTTCGCTGGATTTTAATTTTGAAAGAATCTGAGGAAAGTTTCTTAATATCCATCTTGAAGTTGGATCATGGATTTTTGATTTAAATTTTGAATGGTATTTCGGAAATTTTAAGTAGTCTTCGTGTATTTGCAAAAACGATTCGCCACCGTAATATGTCGAAGGATCATTTATGAAGACTTTGTGATCAAAAGATCCAGAAGTAGTTTCCGTGGATTCTTGCTTATCTTCAATTTTGGAGGAAGACTGACAATCTTTATTACGTTTACTATCCAAAAATCTGGACGTTTCTTCTTCTTGTTTATCTTCGATTTTTGGAATATAATGTTGATTATATTTACGTTCTGAAGATTTGGACGTTTCTCGTAGTTTTTCGTCGATTATATTTTGAAGAAGCTGGTAATATTTGTTATGTTTCGGATAATGTTGTTCATTCTTTGCTTTTTTAAATAAATATATTTGATCTATAATATTATTATATTGTTTAGGAATAAGCTTTATAGGGATTAAATAACTTTCACCGTCTTCTTCGTAGGTAATATCGTTATCCAGTAAATTCCTAATAAACTCTTCCTGATCGATTAGTTGATAATCATCGCTTTCATGAAGTCTTTCCCATGCTTCTCTCTTCTTCAAATTTCTTTTCTGTTCATCAGCAATTTTTATTAGTTTATTTTGATACTGATGCAACAATTCCTTCCGTCTTGCATATAATTTTTCTTTCAATTTATCAATCTGTTCTGCGCGTCTTAACAAGCGTCCCTCACATTTGGTGAGTCTTTCTAACGATGCTCGAGGAAGGTTTTGCGATATAGTCTTTATTCTTCTCGTATTAGCATCTTTTTCCAGCTGTATCCGAGCTTTTGTTTTATTAGTTTGATTATCTTCTATGTTTCGTAACTTTGACTTTGTTTTTGATTCGTCCAACTTGGAATTATCGATAGTAGTACTTGCTGCTTGTTGTAACAAAATTGTTTCCGTCGTCACTTGCTCGGCAATTGCTTCTGTTGTTTCTTTGAGGGAGTCGGTTGACTTCCGTTCAATTTTATAATTATTGTTGTGCCCTCCTTCGTTTTTCTGATCTTCGGTGGTTGTTGGATAGATTGTACTATCTGTTTTCTCCTTTTCGATGGTGGGATCTCGTACTTTTGCGTAGGTTGTTTCAAGTGTTTTCTTAGCAACAGAGCAAACAAGTTCTTCCTGATCGTTCTTATCTTCTGAAGGAATCGTAGAAATAACTTGGGAAGAATCATACGTCTTTGTCTTGTTTTCTGATTCAACGTCTGACGATTGGGCACGAAAAAACGTTTCCCTTTTGATATTATAATTGTTGTTTAGAGAAACTTCTGAAGTTGAATCCAATGGTGATCGATTAGTAGTAGATCCCATTGCATTATAATATTGCTTGGAAATATTGTCCGTTCTTGATGTTGAAATTTCATCAATCGCCTGCGTCGTATCGTTTAGTTTATGATCCATTGTATTTAATTCTGTGATTACGGATTCCGTAGATGTATCATTTTCTTCATTATCGGAGTCAATAACAATTACACTTGGAAGTATTTCTCCTTTTATAATTTCTTCGTATTCTTCAACGTCTGCACTCACATTTTTGTTTTCTGAAGAAGTATCTGTAGTTCGGGCTGTAGGTACTAAAGTATTGTATTTTACACGACGTTGGTAGATCTTCTTCGGCAAATCCGTAGCTCGGATGACTCTGCAGTGGCAATCTCTCGCATTTTTTTCATCTTCCTTAATCATTTCTTCAGCAAAAATCTTTCGAAGGTTTTCCCAATTGCTTCTTTTTTTTCTTTTGTTATAAAAAGTTTCATCACGAATAGAATGTTCTGTACATATACTACTAGGTCTAGAATATTGAGTATTTCTTGTTTTAATATGGTCTCTATTATTTATGTTCATAACAACACTATTTTCTTCTTTTAGTTTGTCGTAATTTATACTTGAAGTTTGATAATTATCGTAATTATATTTTGTAGTAAAATCTGGAGAAGGTATATAAAAAGAATTCGAAAGTTTTAATTCTGGTTCCATCTTCAAGTTTGTTTCTTTAAGTCCCGTATTTGATGCTTGATGATTGATACTAGAAATTGGTATTTTGGAAAGTTGATCAAAAGGCTTTGAAGCTGCGACCGTAATTTCGTTTTTATTATTATTATTGTTGTTATTATTATGTTGTTCAGAAAACTCTGCCTCCCACAGATCTTCATAATTTTGGGAGTTTTCTTTTATTGTATTAGATAATTTGATGTTCTCAAAAAACTCATTTGGCTTATATTTGTATTGATCTTCAACCTCTTTAATCCAAGAATTATCTCTTGTATGGTCTAACGTCGATTTTTGACTGTGTTGCGCAATCTTCTTCTTTAAAATATCATCACCATCGTCTTCATCTTCAACATAATCGTAATCTTTTTCCTTTTGCTCCAACGAATCTCCCGTGGTCACAAAAATATCACCCTCAGGAAATCCTTTGACAGGATTTTGCCGAAAGAAGCCATAAAAATTGTTTTCGTCGCTATCAGTAGTTTTTGGATTGAATGGGACTACAAATCCTTCATTTTTGCTATCATCATTCTGTCTTGTTTTTTTTTCATTTAGATAATTTTTCAAGTCTCCAATTCTTGAACGTTTTCTGGAAGCGCTGTCTCTCTTCAGATGTCCTCTTATGTCGACGAACTTTTTGCTAATATCTCGTTTCATTCTTTCAGGCTCTATCAAACTTTGATATTTTTCCATGTTGCTAATTTTAGAGTGCTTCGTATGGTCTAACATCGATTTTTTACTATATTGCATATTTTTGTAGATATTGTTTTCTAGTCTGTTATGTTCTTGGATTAAATTTTGATGATCAATATGACGAGCAGCATTTTCAAAAGCATCGCTTTTGAATAATTTTTTAACAGGATCTCGTTGAGGCAGACTATTATATTTATTCTTATTACCATTAAACATTTTTTGTGAGTTATCGGAATAATAGGATGAAATTAATTTCCATCGACCTTTCTTCAAATCATCTTTCTTCTGTTTTATCTTTTGTTTAACATAATCTTTTAAGTTATCTATTTGTGAGCGCTTTTTAAATTTCCTGACTTTTTTAGAATCTTTCGAGTTTCTGTCCAGATGTCTTTTAAATCTTTTCTTCTCCATTAAATCGTCATTGATATAAACCTGACTATTTTTTTTCGAGTCATTGCCTTCTAACAAATTATAAAGCGTATTGTAGTACTTATCTATTCTTTTTATTATATTTGCCTTTACTTCTGAGTTTTCTAATTCAATGAAATATTCATTTAATTTATTATTTATTTTAATTATTGATTTATCTCCATTTTTTACTTTGTCTTTGACTTCGTTCATAATTGGCTCATTTGAAGTTTCTTTGTAAAGAAGAAAGGCATCGATCTTTGATATTAAGGCTAGAATATCGTCAATATTTTGTACTTCTGATTGATGATCTTCAGTACTTTTGATTTCCATTTTAGCCTTCTTCTTCAGTAGAATGTACTTAAACTTTTTCAATGTATCTTGAATGTTTTTAAACGGATCGTCTTCCGTTACTTCTTTGTTTAAATTTTGTTCTTCTACCTCTTCAGATGAATTTTCTTGTTCTTCTCCCAAATAGACCGTGAATGATCTCTGCAAATTTGAAGATTTATTTTTATTTTTCTTTTGTAATTTATTTTGTAAAAGTTTTTTTATTTTTTCAAGTAATTTAGACTTCCAGACTTTCTCCTGACTTTCAGTTTGAGTGTTTCCCACGTTTTTTTGTTTCTTTCGGTCCTGTTTTCTATAAATCTTTCGAGTTTTTAAATTTGACTGACTTTCATTTTCTTTTACATCATCTTCTACATCATCTTCTACATTTAATTGATTTATATCTTTTTCTTTCTCTTCTTGATTGTCTTGTTGGATGTCATCTTCATGTCGTTTCGATAATTTCTTTACTGTACCGTTCTCAATTATTTCTTCTTCAGAAGAGATGCAAACTTCTACCTGTTAAATTAATACCTTTTCGATTATCAATGCATTGTTAAAGTTGATATGTCTACATAAGTGGTTTTAATTTACCTTTGCATTAGGTATAACCCAGAAACCTATGCCATTAGAAGGAAGTTCTAATTCAAGGCCATCAGAATTGATGATAATTTCTGGATTTATTTCAGGCAATTTTGTATCGTTTATTAAATTAAGTGATTTATTATTCAATAGGACTTTCCTGAAAAATTGTTTTTTATAATTTATAGATGGATTATTATGATACATTTGCAATAAATGAAAAGGAATACATTACATTGTTGTAAAAAGTGTATGTTAAAAGTTATTTGTCTACATTTGTATACCAAATAAAATATTTTGTAACAAAATTTTATTTTAAATTACATCCAAACATTGGGACTGAAACGTCTATATGTTATGTTTTAACAAAGAATATTATTAATAGATATACAACGCGAATATATGTAACATTTCTATAAAGAATACTTTAATTATTAATATACAACGCGAATATATGTAACATTTCTATAAAGAATACTTTAATTATTAATATATATATCCAGGGTTTGGCTCGTTATTGGCATTGTATTTTACGTTTATAATTCATTTCATTTAAACCTATGATTTACAATTTAAAATTTTATTTTTTACATATATTATTAATGGAAAAATTAAGGAATAGGATAAATGCTTCTTTACATGTATATATATGTTACAAAATTACTTACTCTGAAAACATTTTATTGCCTGTCTCAAAATCTGGTGATAAAATATACTGATGAAGAATTTTGATTTTGAGATCTTTTAAACTAGCAGTTACTTTTATCGGTGTTAAGTTAATGCCGAAAATCGTAATAGCTCCGTTACTGTACAGCGTTGAGGGTTTCGCGCATTGGCTGTAAAAATACACGTAATTTTCGTTGTCGGATTGAAGTTT
Organism: Solenopsis fugax; assembly: GCA_003595255.1. Taxonomy (NCBI): domain Eukaryota; kingdom Metazoa; phylum Arthropoda; class Insecta; order Hymenoptera; family Formicidae; genus Solenopsis; species Solenopsis fugax. Next base: position 3,405 of record QKQZ01001350.1, on the reverse strand, counting down.
CATTTCCAAGACTTTACGGCCCACTAAAGTCTTGTACAATAACGATACCCAATAAACCTGATAAAGAAAAACGATATTGTTAATAAAGTGTTTCATAATTTCAATTGTATATATACCTTATTTGTTCTATTTAAAAAATAAACATAAATCCTTAAATATATTTCTTTATACTTCTATATTATATTACAGTTATTTTTATTGTAATATACAAGATAGATATCTAAGAAAGAACAAAAAATTGAAAGGGATATTCCTTAGCTTATTTTAGGAAGAAATCCTAGAGGGAACGATTACCGAAATTGCACTGGCTTCTATCTTATCTAAAAATTTAATCGTTATACTTTACAGTTTCTATGGGATTATTTGAAAACTGTATAGTACTGCCACATGATGCTTTATTATAGTCGAGACATTAGGGACAGTAGAAATTTTATTTACGTTCATAGAAAAATCGTGATATTGCAAGTTTCGACATATTTTGTAGCTGAATCACAGAAAAGATAAATGAGATAAATGACCTAGGTTTTGATAATTTGTAATAATTACAATACTGTTAGAATTAGATTAATACGATTAAACCTTTCTTTTTAATTTTGTACATTAAATAAACAAAGTTTTACGAAATGCTCTATTTTCCTAAGTTGCACTACGATGTTTAGATTGCAATACCTTTAAAAAGGAATATAGAAAATAGTATCCAGAATCTATGTGTCTCAAAGAGTAGTAAAATAAGAATGAAATGTGTAAAAAGAAAACAGCATTTTTGTAAATATTTTTGTAGACATTATTAGAAGGAAATTTTATATAGACTAGAACGAGTTAGTCTATAAGCGGAGTAGAAAACCACTACGATTTTGGTAACTTGTGTTAGGAAATCCATTTATTAAATCGCATCACTTGCAGGCTTATAAAATTTCCTTACTTAAAAAATTATAATTATGCAAAACATTACATAAGAAAGAGAAGATGTAAAAAATAAAAAATATTTTTCATAATTTATAAACTTTTACGTGAAATGTGCAATTTCTGCAATTTTTCCATATGTTCTAACTATTCTTAAAAACTTAATATCATTATCTTTACACACATTTCTTGACATATAAATATTTTATCGGTATTGAAAAAATGGTTTTTAATACCCATATACGTACACTAAATTTAAATAAAATATCTCTAAGCATTTTCCAGATTTTCAAAATTTTCATATTTTTTTCTCTGTTTTGACATGTTCTATTTTGAAAACAGCAGTTTAGGACATATGTTTAGGATTTTTTCTTCCTAAAATAAGGCTTTGCACACAATAGAGGAATATTAGATACTAGGAATAAAGGAATTAAAATTTTAGAAGTCTGCAGTTTCCTTAATGTATATTGAATATAACGCACAATGAACAATAGGTACAAGACAAAAATTTATGTGTTATACGAAACACAACACAACTTGTTATTTAATTATAATGTTTATCGAGAGAAAGAAAACTGATTTTAAAACTCTAATTCCTAATTAATATTTCTTCATTGTGCACAGGATTTAAGCCAGGGAGAATGTTCTCTTCAATTGTTTGTATTTACTTAGGAGTTATTCTATACAGGTTACGTTTCGACATATACTGCCAGTACGACATATACTGATCTATAGTTTACGTTACGTATATATTATAGATTTTCAGTATTGGCAGTGAATTCAGAACGTAGTCAAAGTGCCTCACAAAACGTACAATTTAATAATATGTTCTGGAGATAAATTAGAGTAATATAAATGTCAATCTAATACAAAAATATCGAGGCTGCAATAAGTTTTTGAATTATAATCGATTAAAGATAACTAGTAATGGCGTATACAATTCGTGCGTTCAGACCCATAATTACACAGGCACGCGCATTGGTCTGTCATCTGATATTGATTTTTACATTTTATGTTGATTTTCATAGTTGATTATTAATAGCATTAATAATAATTATTAGAATTATTAAATATAATGGTTTTATACTTGAGAAACATGATTTCTAGTTTTTGACATGAAAAATATTTATGAAAATTAATGTATGTTTTTATTTTTTATGTCTTGGGAGGAGTGTGATAATAAATCGTGCGATAATAAATCAAAGAAACAAGATTAAGTCTTCTATAATTTTTCAACATCTTAAGTTTTTATTAAAATTGCAAATTTTGATTGATATGATTTATATGAAATTATTTAATTTCTCTTCTCTTAGGACTTCAAAAATTGGAAAGAATATATTTAAGAATATATTTTAAAAATGAAAATAATGATTAGACAATCTTTATCTTTTCTTTGAAAGATAAATATTACTTTTTTGAAAGAAGCATGAGATTTAATAAATTTTTGCTGTTAATGTAATTAATAAAACATTGAAATTTTCATTAAAATAAAAGATAAAATAGCTTGCTCACATCATATAATTTGTTAATAATTAATGAGTAATTAATGTGTAAATTTGTAGCGATTGTGGCGTAGAGAGTTGTGCGTCTGCTCTCTGTGCCAAAGACCTGTATTCAAATCCGACCAGAAACATGTGATTTTACTTGATCGCTATCTCTCGGAAGGCAATGGCAAACCACTGAGAGTAGGTATTTTGCCATGACAACCCCTTTAAATTAGGCCGTTCGGAACTGGCATTTAAACTGTAGGTCCCGTATATTTACGTAAATTGTAAAAAGCGCACATCACAGAAACACGCTGAGGGATCACTACATCTCTAATGAAAGGACTGAGATAAATGTGTTATTAATGTATGGTTTTAATAATTTTAATATTTTTTAATATTAATAACCTCTCTATATTATTTTTTCTAATTCTATATTATTATCTGACATGAATACATGATCAATACAGGACCATAGTTGTATATTGTTTACATTAATTTTTTTTCAAGTATAGGGGAGAGTGGGGTAAATCAGACCGTGTTCCAAATCGGACCTTTTTAATTTAAATGAATATGGTTAAGCAAATTTGCGTGCCATTTATAATGTAAAGTCCTTATACGACACCGAACATGTGACAGAAGTTTGACAGTTCTCTGTCATAACATTCACAGAATAGACGCGAATATGTATTTTCATTCATCGTGCGAAAATTTTTTGAAAAAAGAAAATCCTTGTAAATTATAATATTATTTAAAAGGTATTAAAAATTTGAAAGATAATTGATTTAAAATGATTAAAGAATGNTGTTAAAAATTTGAAAGATAATTGATTTAAGATGATTAAAGAATGTAGAATTCAAAAATATCAAGCGTTTTGTGATCACTTTTGTAGTTTATTGTAAAATTTGTTCCAAAGTTTAAAAGTACTCGTGTCCAAATCGGGACCTTTTTTGGGGTGTCCAAATCGGACCTACATATACTCGTGTACGCCATAGGAGGAAACCTTTTCACGATTTAT
>QKQZ01001348.1:0-37161 GCA_003595255.1 Solenopsis fugax | reverse complement strand
GTTATTAACTTTTTAACTTTTTGTTTAACTTTTAACTTTTTAACTAGTTACTACCCATGCCTGATTATATTTTTATTATATATACATATGTATAATGCAAATATATGATAAAATATATTTAATGCTCTTATTTTTTATTCTTTTTCTATCAACGTATGTATTTACATAAATATTTAGCATATTAAAAATTTTAGTTCGTTTAAACAAATAGTTCTATAAATATTTTTGAAATATAATGAAGAATCTTCTTCGGACGTTTCTGGAATATTTATTGACGACAAATAAGTTCATTAAACGCTTTTCATGAAAATCGTTTTTTTTTCCAAGTTCCACAGAATTTTTCTTTTCATACTCTTTTATAATTTTGTTAATTACTTTGGTTAGGACAAAATTTCATGAAAATTGAAAATTTGTTTGATTTTTTTGTTTCAGGCAAAAATTAGGCTCGCTAAAATGTACACAAGGATCATATCTCCGGTAACTATCAATAATTGCATTTAAAAATCATTATTTTGAAACAAAAATTTTTTTATATTTTCTTTAAATATTAACGAAAGTAGCCTAAAAGTTTTGAAAAGATAAACCTTTTTATTTTTATTTTAAAAAATCTTTAAAAATTACCTTTTTTTAACGTTTCAAAGTAGGTATCCTTCTTAACTCATCGATTGATCAATCGCCCCAGGAAATTTTTTTTCTTACATAAAAAAATTTTTCCCAGGCCGATTGATCAATCAATGAATTAAATAACTCACCTGTTGTGTCTATTTTGGCATAACCAGAATTTCTGCATAATAAGGGGAAGGTCAAAGTTTTAATTTCATTTAACACTTGCTTGTTCTAATTTTAAGTTCTTCTTGAATAATACATGAACCATGCATTGGCCAACGGCCGTTTAACTTTTCGTCGTAAAAACCATTTTCATAATTTAATTCTTTCTCCTTGTCGAAATCTAGAGGGGAGGGGGCGAATGCTCCACCCTCCCATTGCGTGCGCCTACAGTTATATATACTCAAGGTGAACAGGTAATAGGCCACGAGGAACAAATCCGGTGTCCATCCAGTCCATCTAAAAGCCACGCGCCTGACACGCATTTCGAAATTGCGGGTCAACTCTCTCAAGCGAGCGATCGCGCTCGCTCTCGATCGCGCAGTCGATTGCAGTCGATCTCGAGTCGAGCGTTGCGACCTCAGCTGCCTGAGACCTGAGACTGGCCTAACCGTGTTCGTTTGTGGTGTCGCGACACGGTCGACGATATTATTATTGTGCCCCCTCCCCCTTTCCCCTTGTGGTTGGTATCCAACGCGACTTGTCTGCGAGTTCCCGGCATATGCGGTTGACGGAGGCAGTCTGAGAGGAGGGAGGAGTTCCGAGCATCGTCGTCGTCGTCATCGTCGTCATCATCATCATCATCGTCGTCGTCGTCGCCGCCGCCGTCGTCGTCTTTGTAGCTGTCGCCCTCGTGCCGCCCTCTCCCCTCTCGCCGAGCGAGGTATCCGCGCCACCGAGTTTTTCGTCGTCAAGGAGTTCCGTTGGCGAGGTGTAGCGTGTCCGTCTGTCCTCGCCGCTCTCGTTTTCGCCTTCCGCTCAACGAGTACGACGTCAAGCAAGGTAAGCATCCCCGCCTCAGGGCCTCCCCACACACGCTCGGCACACGTGAACCCTCCGTTCGCGTCCCCGTCGAGACGTGCGGTCCCATGCGTAAACGCACCACATCCCCTCGGTCGGTGACAGCTACCTAGAGGGATGTCCGCGGCACGCCGCAATGTTGTTGGCTCCGTGCTACCGAAAGTCATCGCCGGATACAAGCGTGAAAAGTATCTGTTTCGCAGTGGGAAACTTTTTGCGTCTCAAACGAAGAGATTAGTTTATTCGAGCTCTTGTCTCGCCGAGTTCTACGGGGCCCCGTGGACGACGAAAGATACTTTTTCTATAATGTATATAACGTAATTTTTCTTAATCTTGTAAAACCGCTTCCTAGAAAGCATCTGCTGAGATCGACCTGAATAACTTTAGTGTGGGTCTGAAAGAGATTTTTTTACCAGGCTGTTCTTACAAATATAATTTTAAACTTTCTTAATCGTAAACAATACTCTTGTTTATCAATTTAAGTGATTGTAAAAATGTTTATTTTTTCACCGTTTATACCAAATTGAAATATATGCTTTATCTTAATACATTATTGTAATATGTAAAATCTGTAGAGAAATATTAAAATAATTCGTTATATTATGTATTTTTTTATAAACATTAGTGCATAATGTATAAAGGATGTTATATTCACAATTTTTTACAGTTACAGAGTAAATGAATTCCACTAAGAAAATAATTGGTTTAAATACTTTTAGATTATTTTATCTAGTCTTATATATTTAGTCTAATATCTAATCTTGTTTTTTTTTTTCAAAATTGGAGTGAAAATGCTTTTTATTAATTCAAAAGAAAAATAACCTAAAATTTCAACTGTTTAAATTTCAGGATAAGAAATTTATTTAATTATTATTAGTTAATTGTTGTAGATCAGTTGTTTGACTCAAATGTAATATTACATTGTTTGTGTATTTCAGAGACTACAACTCGTAGGCTGGTCACAGTATCTTGGATATGAAACGGAGAAATAGTGAAGTAAAGAGAGAACTACACTCGAAGAGTGGATGTCCGCGGAAGAAATGCAACAGAGAATGATAAAGATCATAATGCATCACACCGTTACGCATAAATAATTATTGCAGTGTTCATGTTATCTTACTGTAGAGGAGTTTGACATATTGGATGAACCAAACACCATCGGGGCAACATTGTCGCACTTGAATCTTATGTATTATGTACAGCGATAAAGATAATTTTTAAAAGGATATAACACATTGTGTATAAGGATACAGAAGTAGCTTTTTTAACGAAGAGTAAACCATTATTTTTAATAATTAGAGATAAAACGTGAGAATCAAATCTTGTATGTGCCCAATAAGAAGAAGATAGAAGCTATATCGATGATAAGCGCAAAAATCGGCTTTCCTAAATAATGCTCAAACGGCCGCAATTAATTTGAAATTAAATAAGAACCTCTTCCATTACGATTCAAGCGCGAAGCGATAAAAGAAATGATTCTTTGAGTCTCCCCGAGGAGGATGCGTAAGAACCAAGAAAGATTATGTCCTGTGATTGTAGTATCCCACGAGATTGTTTACGTTTGCCGCATGCCATGTGTGACTGACAAACGAGTAAACTCGCGTATGCTTTTCTATGGAGATGATGATCTGTTGATGTGATCGTTCCTTTCCTTCGCGAGTATCTAACTAACGTGCTACTTCCGAGGAGATTGGTGTCGTTTCGTGCGACTCGAGGAGCAAGCAAGAAGACTTTGTGCCTGGTACGAAAATTATGCTAATTGGCTAGAAATACATGCATAAAGTCAATTTATCATGTCTGACGATTTCGTATTTTTAAATGGTCATTTATTTCCATAATTTATACATACACATATATATATATATATATGCATTTATATTCGAATGATTTTGATTTAGACACGGAGGGTACAACCGACGAAGTCCTAATGCTGAAAGGAAGCTTGTCGCCGTACCTCGACACTTACAATGAAGAAGAGTCGTCTTATGTAACGCTCAGCAATGGGCCGTACGGTAAATATCATATGTATATAACGTAAATATCATACGTATCAGCATCATACGTATATAATATCAAGCGCGTTACTTTCACACAGCTTGCTCTATTAGTTTAATCCGATCGTTAATTCGTCACTTCCTTGTTACAGCGTATGTAGCAGATTCCACGAGCACGGAACAGAACTCGTTCAATCACGTCCTCATAGATGTATTCTTTGTAACGCCCATCCTTTGCAAGCATTGTGAGTACATCGCTAATTACAGTTTAAGTGATTTATTACATGAATTAAGTTATAGTATTAACGTAAAAGCGTTATTGTGAAATAATTTTCTTAGTCTGTTGTACCTTCTCTCTGCTCTGTGAAAAAAAACCATTTATTTAGTTATTGTAATGAAAGCATGTGATCGAGTTATTTACTGTATATTGAATAATTACAATCGTGATTCAGAAAATTTTACTTTGTTGTATATACAATATATGTTTAAATTTGTTTTACAGGTGAAGATTATATCTGGGGCACCGGAAAAGTGGGAGTCAAATGCAAAGGTAAGACGTTCCATTACAATAATTAGTTATAACGTTAAAGGTTCACTGTTTTTTCATTCGTGTCAGACTATTCGTATGTCGCATAAAGTGCATTTTTTTACCTACTCTACCGGTATATTTGCATAATAAAACCGAAGATAGATTAGATTTCTTCCGTTCTGAAAATAACCTTCAGCAAATGTTATGACGTACATGTATTCACGATTTTCGCTTGTGGGTGGGCAAATGGAAAAAATATCTACGATTTTATGCAATTAATATTTCAGTAATTGAAACTTTTCTAAACTACGCGTCAACGACACCGATTTGTATTGTCAATTAAATGCTATTTCATAAACAAATCTACATCATCATTTCATATTTTTCAATCTTAGAAGGATCCTCCAAGGAATATATTGCCGTGTTAACGAAAGTCGCGAGAATCGTTGAAAAACGTGAGATGGCAGTTGCTGTGTTCAATTAATGGAGAAATATTCATTATCATTTTTATCGCAACAACAGTATTTTTACGGTTCACGGCGAGGATGCCCGAAAATATCGCGACACTTCCGGGACTCGGGCGGTATCATCCGGATGAACACCCGTTAGATCGCGGCGACATCCCCTTCGCCGGGATCCGCGGCGTGTGTTGATCATCAATCCTCGCGTGGATCACCGTCGAGGGCGGCACCGTAGCATAGTAACACGCCGGTGACCCGCGCCGATTTCAAGAGCGGCGTGCTATCGCGTCCCCCTTCACCTTCGCCGCCGCCGCTGCCGCCTCCAATACCACCACCATCGTCGCCACCGCCGCCGCCGTCGCCGCGCCGGTTTCTCTCCCGAAACTCCGCGGCCCTCTCCGGCCTCCCTGCCAATCCCTCTCCGCGACATCGTACGAGCCAGGACCGTATCTAATCGGAGTAACACTTTCCGACCTGGTCGTAGGTATCGTTCTGCCTTTTAATCCGGGATCGGCTATCGCGTTGCCGTACAATGTTGCGCGTCGGATAATCGAAGTCATATGGTTTCAAGCGTAGCACAACAAATAGTTGCATCGTAGCAATAGTTTGCTATGTAGCATGATGCGCATCGCGAAATGAACGGTTTTGCTGAAGTATCTACAATGAAAACAAGAAGTTGTTAACTTGATTAAATTTTTCAATTCGATTAAATTTTTTTAGTTTAAATGTTTATTTGACTTAAATATATAAACTACTTGAACTTCAGTTTAAGCATTTATATATTTAACTACATATATATTTAACTTGAATGCGTAAATATTTTTGAACTGAAGAAATTCAATCAAGTTGAAAAATTTAATTAAGTTAACAACTTTTTCTTTAGTATAAAAATTGAATTTAAATACAGATCTAAAAATAATTTTGTTGGATCATTAGAGTAATTACCGAGGACGTTCAAGCACGATGAGCAATGCTGTAAAATGTATTGATATTCTTGATGGAGTTTGAACGTTTTATATGATAATATTTTGATAATCTAACAGAATCATCTTCAGATTCTGTATCCAGCTAAATTTTTAAATACTGTATGCTATTTAGATGATTATTATAATATTGGAATAAAGAGCTAATATTTTGCTGAAGTTTGAGATTATTAAAAAAATTAAATTATATGTAAGCAAGATTATCATTGTTTGTAATTACAAGAAGGTCATTAAACCGAGCATAAAGGATGGAATGTATATATATATTGAAATTATTATTACATAGAACAAAGTTTTATAATATTACGAAACGTTTCGGCTGTACTTGGCCTTTTTCAATCGTCCAACAATTAATACATAAATCTTCGGTAATACGCTAACACATTATTGATGTAACTAATAGTGTTAGCGTATTACCGAAGATTTATGTATTAATTGTTGGACGATTGAAAAAGGCTAAGTACAGCCGAGACGTTTCGTAATATTATAAAACTTTGTTCTATGTAATAATAATTTCAATATATACATTCCATCCTTTATGCTCGGTTTAATGACCTTCTTGTAATTACAAATAGCGTTTAGTACGAGCTTATATATCTTATTGTTTTGATTATTATCATTGTTTCACATATAAGCAAGAATAAAATTTCTTACATATATGTATGAAATAATGATTATTACAAATATATTGGTTTTAATTTGATACTAATGTTTGATACTGTTTTTTCTGTATAAGTACATGGAGATGAATATGTAAAGAATGCGTAATTCGATGGTATCATTGTAACTATATTTGGACATTTTCAATTACAATAATTTTCCAATTTTATCTTAGCAATATGTAAAAGTTTTAAAAACAGCTCTAATCTATGTAAATTTACATTTATCGAATATTCTGCTTTTTTTTCAACAATGGCGTTTTCGGGAAGAACACTATATGTATATACCTATATATAATCTCAAAATTCTTCTGAATTATTAGGCTAGACACAATGTTTTACAGTTACAATACTGTAGCATTTTATAATTTTACATTACGATAATATTTTTTATTGGAATTGTCGGATTATGGAAGATGGTAGATGGAAATAAAATTTCAATTTATTATTTGGCAAATGCACGCATATAGATTTTATTCTCATGCTTTATACGTGATCATCCCAATTTGGGACAAATTGCGGCATATTTTACATTTATCTTTTTTCATTATTGACTAGACGAAGTTAACGAAGTATTTTCGATTTTATTTGCCTAATCCAATGTTTCGAGAAACACAAATTTGAGAATTCGAGGATACTGCCGCGTTTGGTCAAAATTAAGATATTCGCTTTTACAAGTAAGAAATGTACGTGTACATGAGTGAAAAGTAACACTTATTATTTTTTAAAGCGAACGTCTTGATGAACACGTAGGCTACGTTGATGATTTTGCTCGCATGCTTCGAGTATAATAGCATTTATATTTATTCGCATATTACAAAATCAATTTTATGAGTCAGATGTCACGAATCTACTTCGTACGGTCAGATTATTGGTGTCTCTCATGACAAATCGATGGCAAAAAAAGTTATTTGCAAATGCAATGCGAGATACAGAGAAAATACTTGACGATAAAACGCGCAAAGAGACATCACTTACATTTACATGGTATGCGGAATATTATGCATGTGTTTGCCGAACACAATCCAGTCTCCAAAATGATCTCCGCATTTGCGTCTGCTTTCGTCAAGAAAGCTATTCTCTTATCCACATCTTTTTCTTATCACGGATTTTTGTATGGCACTCAACAATGCCATCTTCACTCAGAGAAAAGTTTCTTTGAGTAAAAAAATATTTGTTTCACTCAAAGAAATGTGTGCATTGCTATATGATTAAAGAAAAGTTTCTTTAATTTGAAGAAATTTGATTATTCCTTTTATTAGAATTAGAAAGAAATAGTTTGATTGTGCAACGCAAATCTTTTTTTAAATGGAAGAAATGTATTTTAAAAACCAGAACAACTAAATTATTTCTTACATTTCTATCAGTACTTTCTTTTAATTAAATAATTATTTGTTTAAATTAAACGAATAATTTTTTTACTTTTAAAAAGATTCATAATAATATCATTTTTTGAAATAAAATAAAGTTTTATTTTCCGCAAAGATATTTCCACTTCAACTAAAAGAAACCAAGTTTCACATGTGAGCGAAATCGTGTTGTAATTAGATCAAGTAATCAATTCTATTCATCACGTGACGATTGATTACTCAGCCGATTATTACTGTCCGATATCAATGGCAAGCCCAATGATGACTCCGACTAATTCGGATCTCCATCTAATTAACTACATTGCCGTCATTACGTTATCTATCGCGTAATTTCGTAAATTATTAAGGAATAATAATTGACGCAATTATATAATTATATATATTTCGAAATTATATAATTTCGATTGTCTCATTTTCCCATTACAGCCAATTTTAACAGCGGATTCCGCGACCAATTTGGAATATTCTTTAGAGGCAATCTCGAATATTATTATTTACCGTTCCATTTCCTGCCTTTTAATGTAAATAATTAGGATCTCAAAGGAAGGTTTCATTGAAGCAAAGACGATTTGAAGTAAGAGCCCTAGAAAATCACGTTAGTACACGGAGAGAATTTCCTCTTAGAATTTACTCTTTCAAAATCATTGTACGTCGTTGGATAATATGGATTTCAAAGAATTCTAATATACTTTCAGTAAAATATTTCGAAGGCCATGTTTCACGATCATCGTAATTTTCAGGGAAAACTAAGAGAAAATTCTCCATGCACGAATTCCTAGCGAACGTTTTCACGTCTTATTCTTTTCCGAATGTGAACCCGAAACGACGTACTCTTAACGATAAATGATAAATGATAGCTCGACTCTCTCCTGAATCTTGCGTACATCGTATCGAAAGCCTTGTGTCAAAGTTTTTCCAATATCTATATGCGGCGACAAGTCTACTTTGGTAGAGATCTATTTCTAAAAATACGACGAAACCAGCGCGATCCGGTTTTCGGGAGCGCCAAGAGTTAATCGCACTCTCAGTTTTGTTTGTTCTTGTTGGAAAAATCATTGCACACGCACGCTCGCGCGCGTGCGACGGCGGTTTTTACACGCTCGAGGTGTTTCACTCTCCCTGGGAGTAGTGACGTGCGAGTGCGGCCGTTTCGCTCGCGAAGGAATAGCGGCTGGCACGTGGTAATCCTTGAAAATCGACGCATTCGATTATGAGAAGCCGCGAATGGACAAGCGGAGCCAGCGAGCGAGCGAGCGAGTGAACGAGCGAGCAAGCGAGCGAGACGCATTCGCACGCCCACGCGACTTCGCATTTGCATCGAACGACGAATTGCTGAGCTGCTTATCGAACACTGCGAAATTCAATCTGTTTTTTTTTTTTTTTCACAATAATACATTATACTTCGACGTAAAAATCTTTCGTTAAATAATATCAGAAAAAAAAATGAACGTTGAAAGTTCCTGTTTTAATGCTCTCCTTTATATTTTCGCGAAATGTTTGCAATGCTATTGAATTAGAGGCAAAGTTACGCGATGTTAGAAGTTATTGTTGAGATAAATCCAATTTAGGATTTATCTCAGCGAGGTGTCTATTTTTTCTGATAAAATCCAATCGTATTGAGCTCCATCATCCGGAGAATTCTGATAAGGCACGTCGATGTTGTTTCTACTTTTGGAGCAGTCAACTTCTCTCTAAAGATTTATCTTTGAAACAAATTTGATATCAATTATATGTTTGCAACTCTTATAAATCAGGCTCATTTTGTATCGTACATAAGTGCATTCGACATTTTAGTTTAAGGGAATATCGACATCGAGCTGGTTGCAGAATCTATCATTAAGGCTAGACTATCCGTACGCTTGATTAATACTTTTCACTTTCGGGTTAGACGTGTTTTGATCGCGTCTAGGTATTCGTACATCACGATCCGACAGTTTTGATATCTTCACTTTTTATTTAGCGTACATTCCTGGCTATCGATATTCTCCACGCACACGATAGAAATATCTTTTTAACAATTTAAAATATATAATAAAATCACGAGCCCGAGGTGGATAGACAGTCGCATCCTTCCAATCTTTCTTTTCTTATTATTTCGAGACACACACTGAGAGAAATCGTTTGGCAGTATAGTGATGAAATGAATTTTATAGTTACTGATACCAAAAACTTTGTTACATTTAACAAAAAAACCAAAAACTTTTTGTAATTTGTATGAAAATAATTATTTGGTTAAGACTACAAATTGTTTGGTCAAAACAACTATATATTTAGTAATTATCACTACAAAATTCATTTGATCACTAATCAACCAAACTTTGGTTGATTTTACAAAACATTTCTCTCGGTGCAACGTGCCCTCCCGTAATGTTGTACTCGACAATACGTTTACTTCTCAGCTTGTACGACTTCCGTCGTACAAGATGAAATATTAATTGATCGAGTAATTAAACGTCGTTGCGTAGCGTTTCGTGAGGCCGAGTGCGCGAATCGTTCGGGAGAATTTAATTGGTCGCGTTCGCCTTCGCGCGTACGCATCCCGGTAAGTTTTCGCGGTACCACGGCGTGCAAACGCGTTTCGTTCGGGGCGCGCATCTTGCCAAATTGCGATCAGCTGCTTCGGCATAAATCTCCGACCGGTGTCAACGGAATACCTTCGTGGAATAAACACGCGCGAGAGGTAACGGAACGGCGGGGAGACGGAGAGAAGAATTTATTGCGCATTCTGGGATAAATCCCATAAGTGCATTAAAACGTGGGACGGGGTCCGGGAGTCGGAAAAATTGCGAGCAGAGACAAAACTGCGCGCGGTGCAAACCGCGGCGCGCATTACGCTTTACCACTCGCGAATTATACCGACGCGCCTGTCGGATTTTCGCTTTCTGCAAACGTAAATTTTTCTGATTACATTTCTGAAACGTAAAAAAACGTAAATTTTTGTGATTGCATTTCTGAACGTAAATTTATCAGTAATATGAGTTTCCTGTAAAGAATGCTCGTGTAAATATGCATTTCACTGTTCCATTATTCGATTATATTTGTAGCCCCTTAGTTTTCGAAGTTGTATGCAGAACGAACGATTTTGTTGAAACATCTAAATATTTAGCTGGCTACAGATCTAAATATAATTTTATTAGACCATTAAAATAATAATTGTGACGGACGTTGCAAGCATGATGAGCAATGCTGCTGGTTTGAGAGAGCAACATAATTATTTTGATGGCGTAACAAATTATTTTCAGATCCGTATCCAACTACATTTTTAGATACTTTAGCAAAACCGTTCTTTCTGTATATATTTGATAATTAGTGAAGATAAAAAGTGAAATGTATATTTATGAAAATTAGCTTCTGTCTATTTTCTATTTTACATTCTTAAAATTCAAGTCTTAAAAATTTATCAATGTTTAATTGTAAAATGTTATTGTATCCTTATCGGAAAACCTTTCATTTATTCAGTAACACAACCGATTTTGGGGCAATTAAAAAATATTCCTCTCTCGTGGAGCTTGTTATCCTCGTGTCGGTTCGCGGTTCGCGCAGCCGAGGGCGCATCGCGATGCATCGACAACCTCCGTCAGTTGCTTGCAATAAGGCTAAAAAAGAAAAAAAAAAAAAGAAGCATCGTGGGTCCGCGATGCGCTTCGCTTCCTCGGCGCACGAAGCTGTTTCGAAGGACAATCGAACGGGGTCAAAAGTCCTCGCGTTGCTACGCGAAACGTTACGAAGCCATGGAAACGAGCCGGTCGCGCAAGCGCCTCGCATTTTCCCTCCCCGGATCCCCCCACCGTCCCCTCCTCTCTTTCGATTTTCCGCGATTTCCGGCTGAGCAAGTCGCGAGTTTTCCTACTTCTCGGCCTTTCAACATCGAAATCTGCTTGCTCCTTCTCGTACCGATGCGTAACGCGCTTCGCGTTCACCCGACACACTCAGCACGTTCGATATGACGGACGTTAATTCGCGTATCGCATTATGATGACCTCGGTGTATCGTTGCACCTCGCTTACGCATCACGTTTACATATCATTTCGTTATTAAAATTTCTATTCTTAATATAAACTTCATCCTCTGTCGAGTCTCTATTCTCAAACACACAAATCAAACGTGAATACATATAATTTAAAAGAGAAGAAACGTATCGATTGAACGCATGTGCTATCTTTGACGTTTTTAAATCGATAACTGTGATAACAAGATTCGAAAATATTAAGACAGCATGCACCTATTAATGGTGCTCTTAAGAACTTAAAAAATAATTTGCAAAAAAATGTGTGAACGAGGTCTCTCGATAATTAGAAATCGCTAATCTACGAATTAGAATATGATCTTTATTGTAAATTTTTTATTTACATATTATCACCCATATTTTCATATAATATTTGATGTTAAATGTTTGTTCAATTACGGCTTTTATATTGTATTTAGCAGGCCATGGCTTTTGTGTCTATATTTAAAGTGATCTCTTTTGGAGTAAATGTGCTAAATGAAAGTAAGAACGTTAGTAAACGAGTCAATAGGGAAAAATCGTGTCGGCGGACGATGCATTGTTAGCCTCTCAAGGGTGCATGT
Source organism: Solenopsis fugax (assembly GCA_003595255.1). Lineage (NCBI taxonomy): Eukaryota > Metazoa > Arthropoda > Insecta > Hymenoptera > Formicidae > Solenopsis > Solenopsis fugax. The sequence goes on along the minus strand of QKQZ01001348.1, from coordinate 24,970 downwards.
GCAGCGGCGCAGGTGAAAATGGCGATGTCGCAACAACTTAGCGGCTGTTGACCGCTACGAAAGAACGAAAGTCATGTTCTTGACTTGCTGCAAGACTTTCTCATTGCTCGTTCGATAATAAGAGTTACATTTTTTTTAATCAGCTCTGATTTATTGATTAGCTTTAATTTGCGGTTAGTACTCATTTTCTCTCTTGCCTAATTTTTCAAATAATTAAAATTCACTTCTCTTTTTTATCTACAGATATTATTTTTTATATTAAGAAACAAATAATATGCAAATAATATCAAGTTTGTCGATTCTTTGAAAATAAAAATATTAAAAGGAAAATATATTTATTATGCTTACGCCAGTTAATTGATTAAACAAAGAAACATCAAACCGTCTCAATCTTTATTACGGATTATATTTCAACGAAATACATTTTAAAATATCGATACTGTCGAAAGAAGCATATTCACTTTTTAATTAATTTAGTAACCAAAATAGCATTCAAATATATATATCGCGGCGAATTATATTTTTATCATATGACGATCGGGATTATAGCATGCAGGGTATGTATTCTGTACACGCTTTTTGTTCTTAACAATAGTTGTCAGTGTCGTTGCGCAGCTTTTTTGCTATGTAAAATATCTGTGCAACGACACCGACAACTATCGTTAACAACAAAAAGCGTGTACAGAATACATATCCAGGAAGATGTTTGTTCGCTCGCTCATGTCTACGATAGTGATCGATCGGTCAACGGAACACCACGCGACGAATATTGGGTCAAACAGCACGATCTAAGTTCACCACTCGACGGCTAAAAATGGTGCCACTGTTCATTGACTTCAAGGATGACTTCAATCAATTATTTGCGACTAGGCGTAGTGGCGTAGTTGTCTCTCGACCGCGTTGCAAAGCCGATACCTGCACTCGTAAACCTTAATCCTTCACGTTGTTGTCTCTGATCTATCGGTCACGCTACATTTCGCCGTTTGCGTGCGATAGATTGCGTGCAACGATGTACAGTCTGTCATTGCATCCTATCTGTAGATATCGGATTGCGCTCTTTGATCATTATTCATTATCAAGTGACAGTGAAAACCTATCACTCTTGTATCAAAAGAATATCCATGTGTTTTTTTTTAAGGTCTAATTTATTTTAATTTAGGAAGGCAGTGTATATTTTTGATATTAAAAAATATATTCTTTCTGTTTAAATTTTCAAAATGTTTACTACAATGTATAATGTAATATATGAAATTTATCTTCGAATATCTGTGTGCATAGAAGTTTATATATTTTGCTGCGTTACTTTTTACTACGTCATGAAAAGAAAATATACAAGAGCTCAAAGAGAGGAGAATGAAAGATATAAGACATTTTATCTGAATATCTAAAACTTTATTGTAGTGAAAATTTTCTTTCTAAATTATATTTGTTTTATATATTATACGGAAAGGATGATTTTGCTGAAATATCTAAAATTTTTTATTTAGATACAGATCTGAAAATAATTTTATTGGACCATTAAAGTAATTACGTAAAACTCTCAAGCATGATGAGCAATACTGCAAAAAGTTTTGACATTCTAGCAACCAGTTTGAGCATCCTATATAATTATTTTGATGGTCTAATAAAATTATTTTCAAATTTGTATCCAACTTAATTTTTAGGTATTTTAGTAATACAATTCTTTTTGTGTATAAATAATCTATGAAATATAAAGAAATTTTCAATATATTATTAGATTCTTGATACATGAACTCTCAAACCTTAAAATATTTTTGTGCTTATTAATTTTTGTGATGTACGAAAAGAATGAGTTTGCTAAAGTATCTAAAAATTTAGTTGGATACAGATCTGAATATTATTTTATTATCATGCATTGCTCATGCTTGAACGTTCTAAATTATTTTGATCTAACAAAATTATTTTTAGATCTGTATCTAGCTAAATTTTTAGATACTTGAGCAAAACCGTTCTTTCCGTGTATAAATAACCTACAAAAAGTTTCAGAATATTATTAGATTCTTAATATATGAATTCTTGAGTCTTAAGTATCTTTCTGCGTATTAATTGTTGCGTATATATTCTCTTTTGTTCATAAATGATATCTGCACAGAAAGAACGATAAAAATTAAGTTGGATACAAATTTGAAAATAATTTTATTAGACCATCAAAATAATTATATAGGATGCTCAAACTGGTTGCTAGAATATCAAAACTTTTTGCAGTATTGCTCATCATGCTTGAGCGTTTTACGTAATTACTTTGATGGTCCAATAAAATTATTTTCAGATCTGTATCTAAATAAAAATTTTTAGATATTTTAGCAAAATCACCCGCTCAAGCGGGTTGCTAGAATATCAAAACTTTTTGCAGCATTGCTTAAATGTATAGTTCATAATTACTTTGATATAACATAATTATTTTTATATCTCTGTCTAGCTAAATTTTTAAATACTTCAGCAAAATTGTTCTTTCTGTGTGAGCGTTAGCACAGATTTACAATGAAATTAGTTAATATCCGATTTATCTCTCTCTGATTAACTTCCGCATCAGTTTGTCGTATTCGCGGCGCATCGCCGCACTTCATTTCACACGCTCGATAGCTTTTTGATAGCTGATTGGCAGTGCCTGCAGTCTATGGCCTTAATCGACCGATTTCCAACGACAAAACCTTTCTCTTCTGCACCATTTGTACGATTTACTGTTGCGCTTCGGGCCGCGCAATTATCGCCAGCCCTGCCTGAAAATCGTTTTGTCGCGTCCACATACACAAGTACGCCGTAATCGCGTTGAAGACTCCATTTCCCTGACAAATTTCCAGCCGCGAGAAATGAAGACGTATTGCCAATTTTAATAAAACGTTTTAATCAAATAAAAAATTACAATAATCTACTATTCTCGTCGCGCCACAAACTTAAATTAGAATTACAAATTAATTTTTTTCCATTCCTTATCGCGCTGCAAGCTACACTTGCGATACTTGATTATTCGTGACGATAATTGTATAACAATAAATAGAAATGGAATATTAAAATTCATTTTAATTATGTCAAATTCTCCAACAGATATTGATTATTATTTTATATATTTGAGAAAAAAGTGATATTGCGAACTTGCTGATTATTTTTACATTTTAATAGGTGAATAATCATGTGATCAATCGCAATATGATTCGATTATTTATGCGTAAATGAACGCCTTGATCACTCACAGAAATGGTCTGCTTTATATCGCGGATCAAATTCTAATATCAACTATTAAACTTTTTCCTTGCGCACGCGGTGCAACGTTTCACTTCACTTCACTCGATAGCCTTTTGATAGCTACTTGACATTGTCTGCAAACTATGGCCCTAATCGATCTACTTGAAACGACAAATTTCTTCCTTCCGCATTGATTCACTATTACAGTTAGCAATAAGTGTCCTTATCTACTGAAATTGGTAGTCAGAAATTGAGTCAGAAAAACTCAAAATCCCATAATCTTTACACACGTGAGAAAAGGGATAAATATTTCTTCGCTTTAGAGTAAACTTTTGTTTAAATTGTGATAATTGTGTAACCGAAACTTTTTTACGCAGGTAATATAAAAAATAGCTGATCCTCTTTCTTAGAGCTTTTTCGCAGACTGCGATACGAACTTTCCGGCGGATTTAGTGAAAATTCGTCCAACTTCCTATCGATCTTCGGCGAATACATCCCCGTGCTAGCAATCTCGATGCATCACTGCACTTCACTGCACATATCTCGTGCGATAGTCTTTTGATAGCGGGGCCTGCAGTCTATGGCCTTAATCGAGCAATTCCAAACGACCGACCTCAAACCCTTCCTCTCGTCTCTCTCTTTCTCTCTCAGTTTATGCAACCAGCACATGTTGCACTTTAGCCCGGTGCAAATCGAGATGCAGCGCGACCTCCGGGACTACGTTCGGCTCTCCCGTTGTACGAGACGGACCATCGTTTACGATGGACGTAACTCCAACTCGGAGAATTCAGGGATGTTAAAACTCAGACGATAAAGTTCAAGAATTTTATTAGCGAGGGATGTGGGGACGAAATTGTAGGAAAAGAATTCAAATATCTTGAAGTGCCCTTTAAGAACGTGGTTTCACGTGGTTTATATGCTACGGCTGTCTCGAAAGAGTTAAAGACTTGAAAATTCAATATGTCGAGCTCCGAAAGAATCCTTAAGTTCTACGAAAATTCTCGCAATCTCAGAGACTCGCAAGAATCTTCAATTCCGCAGATTCGAAAAAAATCGTTTGTCCAAAAAATAAAATTGCGAAAAATTCCTTTATCCTCTTTTTTTTTTCATTAATCTTGACCGACACATCTTTTGTATAATGCTAATACATATGCGGGCACGTTTAAACATTGCTTCACATCTAAATGCGTGACGAAAATAACATCGTAACTTGGCAAAAAGATTGAGTTATCTAACGATTGGAGATATACGACCGTTAATGTAAACATACAATTGAAATAAGAACGCATTCTAACGATATTTTTTAATCGCTCGGTCACCGATGCATCTCTACGAGTCCAAAATTGCGCCTCTTCTTTCGCGTCGCGATATTACCTTTGCCGCCAGTCACTTATAGTGTTCGTGCCGAAAAGGGAGCAGTGGGCCGAGATCTGTCGGCGGATTCGCAAGTCACGCGGCTTAATGCCTCGCGGAGATATCCCAACGTCATCTTGTCGGTCGCGTGAATAAAAGCGACGGAAAAATGCACAAGCCTGACGTAATTCACCGTGCACGCTGCCGGTGTTCTAGAGGAGCGGACTAATTAGACGTTGCTAGCCGTAATGAGGAAGCCCTTGCCGCCCGCGAGAATCGCTCTTACATGATCATTGCGTACACAAATCGCCGCGAATTGACGGAGGAAAATTGTCGGCTAATATCGTCACGGAAGCAGCGTCGAAACGACTCGAGACTGAATATGAATGCGTACTGACAAATGAAGTATCTTGTTAAACGAGCACCAGAATCCTTTATAGAAATAACGCAGCATAATTTTTAACTCAGAAATATGTTGGAATTTTTTTCTACATACAATTTTAATTACTTTTTTGAAATTTTTTTTTATTACGATCAGACTAATGTACGTTATTGTATTTTGTCGTATGAATAGCGTGATGTTTCACAGCATTTTGTAATGTAAAATAATTTGTGCATCGGAAAATGTAAAAATTTCTTAGATTTCTAGAAATATATACCTACATATGTATAAAATTTTATGAAACATCCTGCTGTTTACACATAATAAATACACAATATTTATATCTGATCTTATCCGTATCGAAGTACGGTATCTTGCTCTCTTTTAGATATATTATCAGTCTTAATCAGTTTAAGTACTTCATTTTAATAATTCATAGACCCGGAAAAATATAGCCGTGAACTTTTATTTACAATAAATGTCGATCTCGATTTATTGTTTGTTCGTAAATAAAAGCTAATAGATCGAATGGTTTTAATCAATTTTTTTCTTACGGCGTAATAATGAAATTACTATATTCATATACAACGGCGCCCACACATCTTAATCTTATCCGCTTGTAGAGATAGAATATCCCCTTTAATCTTATCCGCGTAACGTCTTAACAACACCGGCGTCTGCGATGATCTACGATGGAGCCGTGAGGCGGAATTATTTCGGAAAAGATCGAAGATCGCACGGTACTTTTTCATTTTTATCGCGACAAGGGGGAGATCTGCATTGCGACACTGTCTGTCTCTTCTGCTCTTTTTGGAAACTCAGCCGGCATCCTCGTTTATCCGATTCCAGCGCGATGATCTATACGCCATAATTCCGGCTATCTCACCCCCTCGGAGGCTGATGTGCGTATGGATCACCCGGATTGGAGGGAATGAGATCGAAAAATCGAGTGATCTAAATTCGCGGGTAATGTAAAATGTTATCTGAGAAGTAATCTCGATCTTTCGTGAAGGCGGGGAAGAATGCGTAAAAAAATTATTCAAAACGGAGATTGTTTTTTTTTTTGTAGATTGAATTAGAACTTTTCTTCTCTTTCCAGAAGAATGAAAAATTCTTTGATGAAAGAAAATACTTTTATTTTTGCATTGCTAGAAATTAAGGTACCTTCGAAACATTGGAAAATAAAATTTTTAGATAAATTATTAATGATAAAAGAATGACAATTTAATAACAAGAAATTAACAAGTATCATAATAATAACGCTGTTTATAAAAACATGGAAAAATTAAAGGTCAATAAACGAACAAAAAAATTTGTTTGAGATAGAAACAATAGTGATTTTATTCAAATTTGAAATTTCTAAGTAGAACGTTTCGACAGTACTAAATCATCCTCAACCAATTTAATATTAAGCAAATAAAAAAAGCTGTTAAAATAATATTATAAATAATAAATAATAAATAAAATAGAAATAAATAACCAGCCACATCGTGAGTTAAAAAGCAATTATACACGGAAAGAACGATTTTGCTAAAGTATTTAATAATTTAGTTGGATATAGATCTAAAAATAATTTTTTTACCATAAATTATGGAGGACGCTCAAACTGGTTGCTAGAATGTCAAAATAATTTGCAATATTGCTCATTATACTTTAACTACCTTCATAAATATTTTGATGGTTCGACAAAATTATTTTTAGATCTGTAAGTTAAATTTTTAGATATTTCATTCCGTAAAACTGGTCTTTTTATGTAAATGTCACTGATCTCACGAATTGATCTTGTCTGTCATATTTACTTAAGTATATTAATCTTGTGTATTTTAAAAAAATAATTAGCACGAACAACAACTTTCCAAAAAATATAATACAAAAATTGTTTCAAAAAATATTTTAAAATTTTGATTTCGAATTAAGTTTGTATCGAACATACAGTCCCTGAAAATTAAATAAAATTTGAAAATGTGTTTAATATTAACATTTCAAGTAAACTGCATACGTATGAAAGTTGTGTGAATAAGATTATATTTTTATTTAATAACATATTTTTGTGCTTTATTTACTCTGTTTATTATTAAAAATTAAAATTGTTTACAACATTAAGAAAAATTGCAATTTTTTATGTAAATACTTTAAGTATTCAAAATGACTTATACAAAGTTTTAGTGTAATTATCTGTTTAGTTATTTTGTAAATTAATAAATTTTATTTCTTTTACAGAACTAATCTCTGCATCGCAATGAAACTTTACATAAATCATCTTGAATATTTAAAGTACTTAAATAAAAAAATTTTAATTTTTTCATTATTTCATTGTTAATTATATTTTCATTAGAGCACATGTCTACTTCTTATATAATTTTTTACCCAGATAGAAAATCGTCGCCAAATTTTTTTACTACTTTCAAATGCAATATAAAACATTCTGTAATTTTTTTCATAATTTTCTTAATGTTTTGAGAAATGTCCTTTACATCCTTAAATTATATGACAGAGATTTAATTTAAAAAATTGATAGTTTAATTAAGAAGAGACCTTATATGCATTTCGGGAGCGAATTGTCAGTTTTCCTTAAAAAAAAAAAGTCAGATTAATCCGCCTCTATTAAAATCGGCTCAATCACTCGGAACAATGATAAAGTCATCAGGAGTCTTGAACGCTAAATTCAACCATGTAAAATCCCCAATTAGATCCCTTATCCCCGGCCGCGCTCCAATCGATATTAGAGAACCACTCCTGAAATTCTCTCATCGCGCTACCGCGCTCGCTCGACGCGCTGAAGCGTCGGCCTTGGCCGGCTGCTGCGCTCAAGGATTTCGCATCCTGGGCTCCGATGACGTCGCTCGTTGTCCAAGGGTCGGGAAACTCGGAAATGGATTGAACGGTGGGGCAAACGGGGCTCGTGTCGGTGAGCACGTAACCCGCCGACGCATGTACAGTCGCGCTATGCAATTTGTTTCCGACAGTAGTCGCATATATCTTCTGACGTATCGATCATGTAACAAGATCTCAAGATTTTTTACGTTTTTGTTTTTTCTTAGTCCGAGATATCGTTGATACTGTTAATGCAAAGCGTGCTTTATTAGCTACCTGTAATTAGCTTCTTTCCGTCTTACATAAACGCGAGACTTGAAAATTTAATGCCACGCCAAGTGCATTGGCACACGCTCGTTTATAAATATAATATATATATTGCAATATATTTTTCCGGTCTCTCCGCCGACTAACATTCTTTTCAGACGCAATTTTCTGTCGGCTGTTTGTTCGGCGTTCGTCGTCAAAGGCGCGTTTTATCCTCGGGACGCGTTCGTACGGTGACACTTTGTGTAACTCTCCGTCGTGCACGCTCGTACGCGTATTGCCGCTCGTATGCGAACTCGGTATCAGGTCGGTCGATTAAACTAAAATTAACTCGTCCAGTTCGCGCGAGCGAGTTCCCTCTTTCGGAGCACGCTCGAGCATTGCGTCTACATGTCCTTACATTGTCCTGGAACTTACTGTTCCTAAGGATCTGTGCTTTGGAAACATATTAATGAAAGGATACACCTTTGGAAACATATTAATGAAATAAAAGTATTTACCGCGCTCGCGAAGTCTTTTATTAATTTTATTTTTAATAACAGAAGACACAGTTCAAATTTTGTAGATTTAAAAAAATTAAAATTTTGAGTCTTGAGAATCAATCATATTATTCAAATAGAAATTTTTTAAGCTTTGTAATTCAAATTTGTAATATATTTTGATATTGTTTATTTAAAAAAGTTAGTATTAGCAAAGTTTATCTTTTGAATTTGTGTAATTATAATTTTTCAACTCATCTGTTTTTTTTTTGTAAATTAATTACGAGTGATATTAACACGGATAATTATCTTGTAGATCTCTCTTCAGGGCATTCCTTTGAGATCACTTTTTATCATGGCGATTTGACCGATTTTTTTTATGTATATTAGGTATGAATTGAAAATTTATTAATTGTATTTGTCTATTCATCAATGCATAATTTCACGGTCACAAAATTACGGCCTGAAGGCATTTGTCTCAAACTAGTCTCCAGCTCAGTCCATTCGAGAATATATTTTTATCTGAATAATAATGAAAGATAATCAGTTGTCTGGACTTTATTTTATCCTCCGATATCTGCCGATAAATGCGTATATCTTTGGTCTCCCCGAAGCGCTCTTTGTGAATCTATTTTACTCCCGTATCTGAGTGCGTATTTCTGCCACGAACGAGATTAATCATTAACGTCGATTTAATTCTTTTCTGTGCTAATATTCTAATGCATAATCGTTACTACAGACTTTATTTTCTTTTCTTCCCTTTTAAAATGCATTGCCTAACGATTAATTTTTTTTTATCATTTCCTTATATAATGCCTTATATAACCCGGCGATCTGGACAGCTTCTGTCGTCGATTTGAATTCACGTGATACATAATGCACTTAATATACGCGTTGTTTAAAGATAAGCGTTTAAACAAATACAAAGTGTTCTAATATAGAGGACGCTTCGCGATATGCTTATAACTGTTTTTTTTGCACCTAAACGGAATTTTCAAAGTTTTTTTCAAGAAAGTTTCCTTGCAAGCATATTAAACGGAAATTTTTATCGAAGTGTTATGAACAACTTAAATCTCTACGTCGGACTTTCTACTAATTTACCTTAGAAACGTTATTTATGCAGATTTTATTTAAAAAATATGAAAGAGTAAATGATACAATGAGAAAAAAAAACTGTTAACTGAACTAAATACGTTTAGTTGCATATGAATTACTTAGTTCAAATGTTAATTTATTTGAGTCAAATACACGGTAGTAATTCGAATGAATATCTGTAGTTATGTTAAATGACATTTCTTTGAATTAACAAATGTTTGCTTGACAGCCCGTGACCGCCGCATTTAGTTGAATGAACTAATATTTTTTTAAGTCAACAAATTTTTTTTCTCAGTGTATGAAAATATCGTGCACATAATGAAACTTTTATAAAAATACATCAAATTTTCCTATTAAAGATCCTTAGATGCATCCATTATCTCAGTAACTCGTGGTTTATATTGCATCATGAAGAAATTAATAAATCTCGATCGGTCCGTGACGAGAATATGATTATCGTCCAAATTCGATTATCGTCTTGCTCGACCCCGTTTGCACATCCGCCGGTGCATTCTGGAATATACATGTATTATTTAACCGCTGCGGTACCTTTCTATTCGTCGGTGTTTAAAATTTTTATTTAGCCACCACACGATTTATCGTCAACTGCGCGAATTTTTTAGCGCCACAAATGAAAGTTGGAAAACCAGAAACATTTAATACTCAAGATACACTGTGAATGCGAGCTGGTATTTATTCCTTCATCTACTTAACTTCGCGTTTAGTGTTAAATTCATCTGTCTAATTTCAAGCTTCATACGTTTAATGCGAAAGTAACTCGTGTTATTACAATGTTCATCAAACATGCTTGGTAGTAAGCGTGCAATGAGTCAATGGCACTTTCTACTCTATTTGTAGCTAAATGCACGCAAATATAATTTTTCTAGAATTTCTAAAGTTTTAACGCTTTTCTAAAATTTTCTTGATAAACACGAAACGTGAATTACATTTGAGCCCGTCGGAAACCGAACTGTAATAGACTTCACTTTTGATGCATTTCTTAATTTTAGCAATAAAACGTGATTAGTCTATAATTTCACGTTAATTTTCTCTGTTTTTTGCTTGACGAAGTCGATTAGTTTGGCTTCTGAGGGTCTCATTTGGCGTGAAACGCGCGTCGAGAACGCGAGCCTCTCCCTGTACGTGGCGACGACGAACACGGCGAATGGCGTGGCGTACGTGGACGCGCGCACGATTTTCTTTCGTCGTAATTTCCGTTGCAATTAGCCTACGGCCGCGTTTCGGGGAATGCCGGGATGCACGCGACGGAGCTGCATTGATTCGCAGATACAGAGGCAGCGCAGCGGAGGCGCGCTCGGGGCGCGGAGGTCATGGGTAATGGAGTGCACCGTCACGTTGCTATGGGAAATTCGGGATTCCCCGGGTTAAGGGGCGAGAGGATAGCCGGCTGCGATCGAAAGGCTTCCACGGACAATCGCCATTTATAGCTTTATGCCTCATTGTTTCGTCGGAGCATCCGACGGTTATGACAAATTAATTAGCGTTGAATTCCATCGGTCCTTTTGCAAATAAAGACGAATAAATTGAGTGAATTAAATGAAATAAATAAAAAGATCATATTTGTTTGTGTGATCCAAACAAGACGGGATAACAGCTTTTATTTATTTTTTAATTAGACGATAATTGATGAACCCTGTATGCTTAATTAATTGCTCTACAGCCGCGCGTGTATGGTCCAATTAATATTTGGTATTTGATTATTTGAATTATTTCTGCATTGTGCATGACAAGATTTAAATTAAATTTATTGATAGCAACTCAATTTATTCGCTGAAATTATTCTTTTTCTATTCTTGCTGTTCGATAAAGCGCGGATAATCGAATCGGCGGCGGGGCGACGAACTTAAATTGCAGCTCGGCAAAATTTTAAGAATGTTACGAACATAGCTAAATATCGCTACGGTGAACCGGCGGGACTCGTCATCGATAACGATTGCGTGCCTAATTATCGGTATTCGAGGTATCTGCAGTTCGACGAGTTACGTAACGTCACGCCATTGTAACGCGACACGTTAACGACTCCTCGCTCGTTTTCGCGTCGTGCGATTTTGCAAATTGCGACATGACGATCCATCGGGTGCGACGACGTCTTTCCGCATCAACGGCAATCCTCGCTAAAGAGCCGGACGATCGATTCGCGGAAGGTGCACCGGCGGTGCAACATTCGCGCGCGATCGAGATAAGAGATAACGCGGCTTTCGGCGTGTCGACGCTGTCCTAACGCCTTCCGTGACTAAACGGAGTAATTTTTACATCTCGTGAATGGTGTCCGTAAGATTCTGGATGTCTTAAGTGCACCTGTAGCCACACAGATACATGAACGGTTAGAATTACACGGAAAGAACGATGCTGAAGTACCTACAAATTTGCCTGGATACTGATCTGAAAATAATTTTGTTATGAATTATAATTATATATACTGAGAACAAATTTATTAAAAATCTAAAATATTTAGATAGTCCGATACGTTCAACTATAGATTGGGTTGATTCAACAATTATTTAGTATTTAAATTGTCAACTTATTTTTAAATTAAGAATTAATTAAACCAATTCAGTATTTAGTTGAACATATCGAATTAAATATTATATTTTAGTTTTTCAACAAATTTTTATTCTCAGTGTAATACGCTCAAGCTAGTTGCCAAAATGTCATAAATTTTTGCAGCATTGTTCATTATGCTTAAACTTTCTTTATAATTATTTTGATGGTTCAAGAAAATGATTTTCAGAACTGTATTTAGTTAAATTTTTAGATACTTTTGCAAAACCGTTCTTTCCGTGTCTTATATAACTACTACATTATTTATTTTTTTTAAACTTTAAATATTATACAAAAGTAAATTGTGCACGGGTAAATTGTCCTATCTGGTTTTATAATTTATTATGATAAATGTTTTATTATGATAAATTTTAGCAACAATAATTTATTCAAAACAGAAGATGAGACTTTTAATAGAGATATATATAAGAAGATAAAAAGTTAATAGAGATACTATGAAAGAAGATAACAAATTTAAATGTTTTTCTAAAAAAAAAATGTAAATTTCTTATCATACACTTACGAGTTGCATTATGTATTTCCTTCGCATCAGTCATCTCCTTAGTCTTGCTTGAGAAGTGCGTTTAATAGAGACGTAGAAATCTGGGTTATAATAACAGTAGCTGAGTACGATTTTTGTAACGTAATGATAGACATTTCTCGGTACAGATAAATTAATGCTAAGGCAGCACGAGAGCGAATACATGATTAAGTTTCACTCGTCAAAACTGCGAAGTAGCGTACGCCTCGTCTAAATCGCGGCGTTCTTACAAAAGTCGATCGCAAAACTCGAGAGGCAGTGTATTTCGAATAAAATGTGACTGCGCAGATTCGTAAATTTTAACCATCGTAATAGAATCGATTTGCCTTGATAAATTAATAAAGAAGAAAAGATTTGCTTGGCGTCAGCTTGTTTTGAAAAAAGTTGTTGCCTATTTTCGATGTGCTCGTTGGCTTCGTCTTCACACGAGCAACGTGTGTTCATAGCGACGATTAAAAGTGTGCTATCGACGTTTCGATGAAAGATAATCGCAGTACCGCGACCTCGTGACGACGTTGATGAGTAGTGCGATGCGTCGAGAGGAAATCCGATTTAAATGGTTACAGTAGAGCCGATTAGAACTTAAATCAGGTTATGTATATATTTATCGTGCGCATGTCGACAAAAAATTGCGCTTCGTGAATTTATCGCTGCAAATTTTGCAAAACGGTACATTTTCGTGAATAATGGACACTAATTGAACAATGTCGTGAAAAGATACATTATCGTGCTGTTGTATAATTTTAAACTTGAAAAAAAAAATGTAGATTTTAATTGAGTGTATTAAAATGTATGAAATACGCTTAAATGTGTTTATGCATTCCGTTTGAACTGAATCTTATTTTAACAGAAATTTTACGAGAGAGGGATTTATTGTCTTCGCGTTAGGAATCGTAAAACATTTATTTGCCGAAGAGTTTTGTGAGCGACAAGAAGCGTGGCGTCGAACCTGGGGAGAGAACGTTCTATATATCTGTATATTTTAAATTAAAATACGTAACGATCGCTCGCATAACACCGGCGCGATGCGGCTTCCGTCGATCATTAAATGCAGCGGCACAGCACCGATGCGGACGGCCGCGTCCGTATAATACGGAGTGGACGGCCCGTTTTTGCTCCATTTTGCCCCCGCGATACTTTTGTACCGCACGCATCACGTGCACGTGCAACCTGCGCTGCAACCTCGCAAAGCCTCAAAAACAAGCGTTCTCCCTTGCTATTTATCTTGCCCGTGACACGGAAGTATCTAACCCTTTGGGACCTTTGAGTATTTTTAAGTTCGATAAACAAGTGCGAGAGTAGAGGAGAAACAAAATTTTTTTCCTTCACATTCTTTTTCTCTCTGTCAATAGCAATGGGTAAATTTAGTTCTTCGATTTTGAAATTTTAAAAGGGCCCGAAATAATCATTTGTCAAGTATAACAGTTTGAGATTTATCATCACGATGCAAAGTCTAAAATAAATTCTAAATATGCCTATTAAAAATAGTGAAACAAGATTATTTTAAAATATTTCATTCGACTTTTAATTAGAGATGTGCAAATTAAAGTTTTTTAACGCCGAATTGAATCGAATTTCATTTCTTTGTTCGAATATAAATCGAATTGAATCAATAAAATTTTGCCCAAATTGAATTAAATCGAATCAAATCGTTGAAATATAACTAATTTTAATTAACAATATAATTAATAAAATTTAAAACAATGACAAACGAGGTCGAGTTGAGCAATATAAAGATCTAACTTTAATAAATTATCTATAATACAGAATTTCGTTTACACATAAACTAGTTACTGCGGACAGTTTTTAAATTTGTAAGCGAGTCATCGCATAACGTCTTATACTTATGTAAACAGTAATGTATATAACATACTGAGGATGGACAAGTAAGTCCGAAACTAGTTTATGTGTAAATGAAATTCTGTATTGTAGATAATTTATTAAAGTTAGATCTTTATGTTGCTCGACTCGACCTCATTGTTTTAAATTTTATTGTTAAATATTTCGAGCTTAAAAGTAATTATCAACTCATTGTATTAATATAATTAATGTTGGGTAAAATTTTAATATATGAATAATAAAACATTTCTATGCAAAAAAATAATATTGATTAATATAATACAAAGACATTTTAAATATGATTTTATAAAATTCTCAATACATGGGATTCGAACTCCATAGATTCAAAATTTTCAAATAATTTGAACCATTCAAATCCGAATCTCATCTGATTAGATTCAATTCGTATTCATATTCGAATAGTTCGCACATCTCTACTTTTAATGTCATCTTATTCTTGCATTTTTTGCCAAATAATGTCATGCAACTTTAAAATATTTGACTGTTCACAAATTATTCAGACAAAGAAATTGGCGAAAAAATGTCCTATCGATTGTAAAAACGATAAAAGTGTTTATAAACTTGTTCGGTCTTTTAATTATGTTTAAGTGCTTCTTCACTTTGAATTCGAACGAACGGAGTGCAACGAGCTCGGCGGATCGATCTTGGATTTTATGGACTCGCGATTGATCGGCCGTTCGGTAATTCGCGTCACGATCAGTGGAATTTGCGATCGCCTGCGGATCGGTGCCGCTTGAATTCGCGGGCAAACACCCGCTGCAGGCATCCGGGATTCCCGGCTTTTTGTCGCGTGTTATTTCAGCTGCCGGTTCGGACTGTACGTAGTTGGATTATTATCGGATGCAATTCGTGAGTGCGCCTCACGTGAGATTAGAGATACCTAATGGCGTGCGAAATCGCCGCAGAACGCGTTTCACAGTGCGTTTTGCAAATCGCACCGGATGAGAATGCAGAGCTACGAGCCGACACGAACGATGCAATCGGTGATCGTTATCGTTGGAAAGATGACGAGAGAAAACATTAATAGCGTTTGGTTTTTTTTTATTAAGGGACACGCAAGCCCATAATGCAGAACAAATTTCTTGATTGTCTGAATAATATTTATGGATAATCAAATCAAATATTTTAAAATTCCATCAAGCTATTTTGCTAAAACGTAAAGAACAAATTGGATGACATTAAAATATAATATTTCAAAATGATCTTGTTTCATTAATTTTAATTAAATATTTAGAATTTTTAAAAGTTTGGGTTTGACAGTAATGTATAATTTAGTTAATAAAAAATATTTTTATACAATCTTTACGTCTAACTTTCGGAGCATATTTTGCGATAAACTTGGCAAAATTATATTATAGGCTTCTTGAATAATTTCAGGATGTAGAACTCGAGATTTGCGCGTCTCTGAAGTAAGGACATCACCTCTCGTTTCTTGGCCACGCGTCGTTACAATTTTTTTTTTTCAAGGGACGTGAATCGCATTTCGGGGGCTTGAATAATCCTAAAAAAAAAAAAACGCCCTAATATCACCAATCTAACAATCACGCTTAAATATGCCCCCGCAACCATCGAGAGGGCGCGTCATCGACAGAGAGAAGGAGAAAGAGAGAGCACAATCACGACAATCGATCCGCCGAATTTCAATAAAGGGCACCGGGTCTTCGCTGGGCGAAGGGACGACTGTGCGGCGTGGGCGGCCCTGTGACCTTGAACAGGACGTGCCTGTGTGGTGCGCACGCGCGCTCGCCCGCAGGGTTCGATCATCCTTCGTCGCCGGGGGNCTGGCTCGGAAAGTCGCTTTTCACTTTCACGTCCCTTTCCCTGTCCCTTCGTCCGCCCGCCTGCGCTCCGGTGCCGCGCAGCGCGCTTCTACGATAAGAGCGAGTGCCAGGTCCGCTCGTAAAAGGATCTCGTGGCAGGTCGAGGGGAAGTGCAATCGAGATTCTCGGCTTGAAAAAAATAAAATAAAATAATGCACGCGCTTCTCGCGCAAATGATCGCGTACGGAAGGTATCAAACGTTAACACTCGATCGAGTATGCAGGTCTGATCAAAGGACCTCCTCGTGTTTCCCTTTCTTTGAGGGCATTCTCGAAATTCGGGTTTAAATTGCCTCGTTAGCCGGCCTTCGCTTTCTTCCGCCCAGCTGCCCGGAAAATCAAAGCTCTCGGATCACTCGAAAATTCATTGGGTATTTGCTTATCAATGTAACACAACACTAGCTTTATCATTTATTTTTATATTTTATTTATTCACACAGTATATTATGTGTTACGCAATAATAATAATGAAATACATGCTGAATGCAATACTGATGAATACTGGTGAAAAAATGTGATACTTCTGAAAATAATTTGAAACGCGGATGTGAAGAATAAATATCTTGTATCGTATTTACTTTGATTAAAGCAATGAATTTTTTTATCTACAGTAAGAATTAATGAAGAAATATCATATAAAAATAGAGTACCCTTAAGTAGAATTATACATAATTAACTAAAAGCGTCGATGAAGCTCTTTGTGCCCTTTGAGCAAAGAAAGGATTAAAGAGGGATGGGATAATATAAAGAAGAGAGTCATCCCTAAGCTTCCTTATTTTTTTTAAATATGATTAAAGCACGATTCTTTTATTAATCGTCAAAGATCCGGGGGGGAGGGGCTTTGATCTTGATTGCGTTAATCAGTTTCCAAGCAGATTTTTAATATACTGTTGTCGTTGTTCTTTGCTGAATGATACGTAAAGCACATCTTTACGTGAATTGTTTGATAAGTTTCGAGCCTGAACATGAAGATGACTGATTACTGTTGTAAGCTACATCTTTTTAACGGCTGCTTCCAAATTTTCAGCCGTACTTAATTTTGTTTCGACAATCATTTGTAGTATGCGTGTCAATATATTTTTCAATCATGAAAAAAATCGAGTATCGTTCCAATATTCAATTTAAATACTTGAATCTAAAGTGGAAAACCCTAACGGAAATGAAAACCGAGTTGGATTCTGTTTACTCGAGGTGATTCTGCTCCTTCGTGTTGAACAGTTAAAGTTTGGGTTGTCGAGGCCGTTGGCGTCGCCATACGAGTGTGTTTGATGATCAGCATCCGGGTCGTCCAAAGACTTCAGATTGAGGAAATGGTCGACAAAGTGCATCAAATCGTATTGCGTGATCGGAGACTGAAGGTATCAGATCAGAGAGACAGCAGATGCCGCAGGCATATTGTCTGAACGTCTGTTCAAAATATATTACATGAAGATTTAGGAATGAGAAAACTGACCGCACGATGGATGCCGCGTTTGTTGACATTGGATCAAAAACTCATTCGATACAAGCCAAACTGTATTACGCTATGAATTGGTTCCCCCTCCCGTATTCGTCTGATCGCCCCCTGCGACTTTTCTTTGTTCCTTGAACCTAAAAAAATGGCTAGGAGGAAAAAAATTCGCGATCAATGATGAAGTAATTGCCGCCCTAAACGAATATTTTACAGGATTTGACCAAACCTATTTTACTGACAGAATGAAGAGATTAGAAAGGGGATGAATCAAGTGTGTGCATCGAGCTTAAAGGAGATTATATTGAAAAATAAAAACCAATTTTGACCAGAAATATAAGTTTCTCATTGTTAGACTCGAAACTTATCACATAACCCATGTAAAAATATCATAAAGATTCATATTTTTGTTTCAACGATGACGGAATTTTATCTGACACGAATGAATTTCACAGGATCGAACACTTCAGACATAGGATATCGAGTTGATTCTATTGATACACGTAACAAAGTTAACGTTATAGTTTACTCGTTACACACGATCGCGTTGTATTGTCTGTTTAATAGTAATCTTTGTATGTGCAATGATAGACGAGTGTTCGGTCCTTTATCGCAGCTGGTCTTAGATAAGAATGAGCCTCAAGTTTGCAGACTGATTGCGATTCGATGGTAATTCTTCGTTAATCGCTCGGATCGCATTATACATTAGGCAATCGATCGAGGAAGTGTCAACGTCCACCACAGATAAAGACGGACAATATTTTTTTTTTTTCCCAAGTGCACTCTCGTAACTTTTGATAAATTACAACATTTCTCTTTACTATTTACATCCTAATAATAAATGTTGAAAAACAATTCTACAATTTTTCTCTTATTACTATCATGTAAAATCATATCACGCTGCAATTTCTGTGAAACACGATATTATAAATACTGCAATTTTATAGAGAATGCCTTTGGTCGACGGCGACAAAAGTTTTAATTAATTTGATTCAATTTTCAATATATTGCTTTTTATAATACCGAGATACGCTTGAAAAAGATACCTTTTTTTGCATAGTGGATATGTACGTCCCATTTTATAAATTTTGAAGCAAAATTTGTCCGCCTTTGTTTCTGGGATTTATTTGTTTAATGACGCGTGGGTTTGATTGAACATTATCAACCTCCGCCAGCCATGCGTGCCACGTTAACTATAAAATTCATGTCAACGCTCGCTCTCGTTGCCCGATCAATATCCGTTGCGAAGCGGTTTTCTCGCGTGCGCCTGCCGCCGTTTCGTTAAACAAATAATTCGCGAAAAAATCGAGCTACAGGGAAAAGCTCGCATGGAAACGAACAACGAATCGAATTTTCATTGTCGAAGCTGTCGCGCGTGAAGTCATCACGAAGAATTGATTAACCTCATCGTCACATGATAAGCGGAAAAATTGATTGCAATTTCGAAAATGGATACTACAGCCTCGTGGAAAAATTGACAGGAAGACGAATGATATGATGGATTCCAAACTAGATTTCATCCTTCTAATCGCGTTATATCATTCGAAATGAGATCTCATCTCTAATCTGTGCATAAGGAAGTAGTCGCTATATCTGAGGAATATTGGAACAATGCTAATCTTCTTTTTACAAGAAGCTCGTCTGGAAAATGGAGTCATCGTTCCTAAAGACCTGAGTGCAAAGATAGAGTAGTCAAAGCTCTTTCCTCGAGACGGCTTATTCTTCTCACTGAAATTCCGGCCGAGTTTGTGTGCGGCAAGCTAAACCTCGAAATTGCTCCAGTTTTTCCAGGACGACGTCGTCTTCGGCTCCGATTCTCCTAGAGGAGCTGGCTGCAGAGACAAAGACCTCCTGAGCACGTCAGCAAATCCACGACTGAGTCCCTCTTAAAGCACGACCGTACATGCATCTCAAGCACAACGTGCTCGCATAGTCAAGCATCTTATTTTCAACATTCCAGAAGCGATTCCACCGACTTCTTACTCCGACTCAATCGGACACGATCATCGAGCAGCGAAGAGTTTTTGGTGCTCCATCCGAAGCCGTCCCGAAATCGTTTCGCCAGAGGCGATCGATGAGGAATTCCTAATGTCTTAGAAAAAAAACTGTACCGCCTGAAATTCACGAGATTATCTTCGTTTACCATATTTCCTCTGAATCCTAGTTTATCGATTTGTCATCTCTGAATTATTTAATCTGGATGATCGCTGAGCAAAGAGTCGAATTGCGAGCTGAACCGAATGTGGCTCTCTGTCGTCCACGTAATTCTCATCGTCGCAGAGGTCAACCCGCTGATTTCTAACACCAAGCTCATGCGAGAAATCGCGACGATTCGATACCGAAGAGTTTTCTGGGAGCTCTTCGGAATCGTAACATGTAGGACTTCGAAGCGGGACTCGACGGGTGATTCCCGAGGAGTGCGTGTCCTCATTCGTCCAGTTGGTCGATTCTCTCGTCGCCTAGGAATGTTCGGCAGGAAATTTCCATTCTGTCGCGGGTTCGATCGGGCCGAAACGAACGGCTCGGGGCCCCGGCGTCGTTCCGGCACGAGTCTGCTCGGCGTAAAGGCCACGGGAAGAACCGAGAAATGTCGGAGATGGCCGAGGCGCCGTTGCGCCGAACCACGAGCTACCCTCGGCAGCAGCTCGCGGCTGGCTATGGCTATTGACCGAGCTTGGCGGACCGGCCGGTCAGCTGTGCACCTCGCCGGCGGTGTGGTATTCTCCTCCGCGGCCAGGAAGAAGCCGTCCACGTAGACGAGGCGGTGTGTAGTTCGGATCGGCGAAGATTAGCCGGCGAGAGTCAGCGACAGAGAACCGGAACACACGAGCGAACGTCCGTCCAGTCGGGTCAAAGGAGAGCCAATGGGATCTCCCTCAGGAGAAGAGTTCAGCGGCGACGGTGGTGCTTGAAAAGAACGAACGTTCGGTCACCGGGCGTAGGAGACGATCGCGCAGAGAGACGGAGAGACGCGCGTTCGTACATATGTCCGCGAGTGGAATCGAGGAGAGAGAAAGACTGACTGGTTCGGTCTCCTCGTCATCATCGTCGTCGTCGTCGTCGTCGTTGGATCAGTCCGGGTGAAAGCCCAAAACGTGCGAATCGCTCGCTACACGCGCTGCGGCAGGTAAAAACAGAGTAAGAGAGTGAACCAGACGGAGCGGGAGTCAAAGAGGGCTAGAGAGAGAGTGAGAAAGAGAGAACGGGATACATATATAATATATACACCGAGAGGAGAAAAGAGACAAAGAGAGAGTGAGAGCGAGGGAGGGAGGAGGGACTTGGCTCACGGGCAACACTCGACATGTAGAGACCGACCGGCTGTGCACGGCAAGCGCGGAGACGATCGCGCGAGAGAGGACCCGAAAGAGAGAGCGCGAGAGAACGGCAACGAGCGGTCCCGAGAGGGACGGCGAAGAGGTTGGTGGGAGGAGACGGGAGGGAGAGACAGAGAGATAGATCGACCGAGTGTAGGAGAGACACCGAATGAAACAGAGCGAGAGATAAAGAGAGAGGGAGGAAGAGAGAGAGACAGAGAAAGAGGATAGGCAAATAGATAGGTGTCGTGTACGTATGCGTTACGAGTGACAAGTGTGCCACCGCGGTGTGTGCGAGTGTGTACGCGTGTTGCACGCAGGCCGCCGGCACAAAAAGTGCAGGGCCCAGTGGACTTTTCCATACCAGAAGAGGACTGCGTGCATACGTACGTACATCGTGCGTACCGTCCGCGCGCGCGCGCTCGCTCGCGCGTGTGTGTGTGTGTGCGTGTGCGTGTGTGTGCGTGTGCGTGTGTGTGCGTGTATGCGCGAGAGTGCGCGCGCCGCCTTCGCGATCGTGGACGGACACGCCGGCGAGTTTTCGGCTGAGTACCTGTGAACGAGGACGGACGGGGACCGACCGATCGACCGACCGACCGATCGACCGACTCTGCTCTCTTCTCGTGGTCTACCTCCGGCGGTGACCTCCGCTAAGAGAGAAGAAACGGGCGAAAGCGGGTAGAGCCGCTCCGAAGGGTAAGCCGACTCGGTTTCGTAGAGTGCGCGCGTCAGAGTGCGAGAAGAAGAGAGGGAGAGAAAAAAAGAAAGAGAGAGAGAGAGAGAACAGGAAGGAGAGAAGGTTGGATCACCCCGGGAGGGAGGGACCAGGAGGTTGAACGTCGCGGCGCCGACATCGAGAGGATACCTTACGTGGACGGTTTTACCGGGTGGAAGCGACCGCGAATCGTCGACAGAGAGAAGAGGAGGTAATAGGATCGTCCGCTACTGAGGTCTACCTTGCCGGCCGAGAAAGAGAAGGAGAGAGGGAGGGAGGGAGAAAGAGCGAGCGAGTGAACCTGGTACACACGAACTCCGCGTTCCGAGTCTGACTCCTCCGCCACCGCTAACTCGCAGTCGGTAAAGCATCGAGACGACGGTAGCGGTGATCCGGCGAGGCACGGCCGTCCGAGAACGAGCGGCTGGCAGTCGCGGCCTTCTGGTGGACGTGATAAGGACGAGCGGCGCGATCCATTCCGGCGAGGAGCGAAGAGGTCGGCCGTGCAAGAAAGAGTTGCGGAGGAGGAACAACAGGAAGAAAGAAAGTGAGGAACCGATCAGCGATAATTCGGTGAAAAGGATACGGCTCCTCGATCGGAGAATTTGGTGCCGTGTTTAGTGCTACGTATACTCCAATCGTGCCCGGAGAAGAGCGAAGGAACCCGAGGAGGAGATCGAGGAAGCGAGATACCGAAGAAAACGAAATCTCCGCGGAGGAGAAAGCAACAACGACGAGAGAAGATATTGAGTCCTTGATCGACAATCCGATACTACTATGTGGGCTTAATCAGTGGTCGGTGACGGTGCGGGGAAGGCAGGAGGTAGCCAAAAGGAAGAAAGGAAGTAGTGGAGTGTCCTTGATGGGCCATCCGGCGCTACGTGATCGAGCTGTGTCGCGACCGACATTGGCTCGGCTCCGTCCCATCGGGGGAGATTAGAGGCGACCCACGTTTTACTCGCTTCGTTCGGCAGACAACGAACGCCGGCGAGGCAACGAGAGGAGCGAGGAGAGGAGAAGAGAGGAGAGGATCCTACTTGCTGATCAGCGCGAACCCCGGGCGATAAGCGGCTCCCGTCTCGAGTTGACGAGCCGCTGACTCGGCGCGGACACGGGAGCCGGTTGTTTCAACGCTATTAGTGCCCACGATGACTCCAATTATCCGCGAGTAACTTCCACGTTCGCGCGACGGTCTGTCTGCCGCCCAACCCGATCGTTACGCGATCACCCGGTGGTACGCTCCGTGCCGCCGGTTTCTTTAACGGGGAGAAACGGAAGAGAACTCTCCCCGCACCTCCACGTGTACACATCGACAGTGCCGATTCTGCCGGATTCTCGCGAGTGGCCGTAAGCGACCGGCGGCCACGGCGCGGTTTCACAAATCGGTCGAAGATCCGCGCAATCGAGCGCGCCCCGAGGGAGAGCGATCCTCTTTCGAGCGATCCGCGCGCACCGTGGATCCACTTGGAGTGCCTCCACTTGATCCACCATTATTAATTGCTCCGAGGATAATCCGGCAGCGTCGTTCCAACGGATTAATTCGTCCGGGACGAATTTCCAGATTAACGGCCGGGCGATTGGCGGCTCACTTCCTCCTCCGCCGCCTCCTCCTCCTCCACCATCACCACGGCACGGCTTCATTCCGGGATTACTCCGGGATCGCACTCGATAAGCCACGAGGATTCCCGTACGTACGCTCGCGCGAGCGCGAGCGCGAGGCTACGCTTGAAAATCGCTCGGTGTCGTTGCTTGACAAAACCGGTTTCGTTCGGCTCAGCGAATCTCGGCGTTTATACAAAGGTCGTGTGTGAGAGCGCGCCGCGCGCGCGACCACGGGAGAGTGTGTGGTAGGAGTGAGATTTATGGAAAACGAATTTACACGAGGTCACACCCACGGGAGCGGCTGTCTATCTCTCTCTTTCTCTCTCTTTTTCCGTATCTTCGTTTCTCTTTCTCTCTCGTCCGTCTCCTTGTTGTAACTCGTTCTCTCTCTCTCTCTCTCCCCCTCCTCCAGTTCGTCTATCAGTTTATCCACGCGTTCCCTCTATTAATAATAACGACGAAACCGGTGCGATAACGAAGAGAATCACCGGTCAGACCACGTTGAAGAATCCTTGAGGGAACGAGAGATCTCGATCGCGAGAGAGCGATGTCGCTCCGATATCGACCAACCGAATAAATATGGCACATTCGTGGCGGCCTTGAAGAGTTTTCTTCGGGCACCGACAGTCACCGTGCGCAGGATCAGCGAACCCGACGTCGCCGGCGACGAGCGCAAGGGAATTCGTAGGGCGGCTCATCATGCTAGCGACCTTGAGGATCCAAGTGTCCCCGACGTTCGAGAGTCGCGATCGATCGAGTGCGTAACTATCGGACAGCGAATCTCGAAGACTTCGAAGAATGTCGGGGGACCTGGGTGGCCCGCGGGAGGAGCAGGTCTCATCACCTGGGTCATCGGACAGCAACGCGTCAGTCGCGAGAATATATAACGCGACGTCGGCGAGGAAGACCTAGNGTCACGGCTACGATGAAGCGTGCGACGAGCGCATCCGTTGCGGCCGCCACGGCCGCCGCGACGCAAGTGCACCATCAGTCCAGGATCCAGGAGTTGTTCTCTCCCGGGTCAATGCCGACGGCGGCGATGACGACAACGACGACGACGAGCACGAGCGCGACGACGATTGTCGGCTCCTGCACAGATGAGCTGGATAAGCAGATCACAACGATATCCTCTCGGCTTGAGCCGAAGGGCTCACCGAAGATCAGTCCTGGAACGGGCGACGACAACAAAGCCAAGTCCACGGTGATGTCGCGACTATTAGCCGTCGATTCCGACAACTATATGCTGCGTAAAGCCGCCGCGACGGCGACGACGACGGCTACCAACGGCGCTACGGCGCCGTCGTCTACTACCTCGTCATCCTCGTCGTCGTCGACGTCATCGTCGTCGTCGTTGAATGGCTCCGCGAGCATGCAACTGCAACGGCAGATGCAGGGTCTCGCTATCGGATCGGCCACCGCACCGTCAATCCTCGCGACGTACGGCAACGGCGGTGACCACGTCGTCAGTCAGCTGTACGACGTCGCGCGGGCGACGTCCAGATCGATGGCG
>QKQZ01001344.1:0-12579 GCA_003595255.1 Solenopsis fugax | reverse complement strand
ACAGGACTCAGGAAACGCAAAAGAAAAAAAACTGCAATGAATAGCCCTGGTCTCCCCTATATTACAACTATTTTTTCTTAGTTCTCTTAATCATTAACTTAGTTGCAATAACTATAATACAGTTCACTCACTTAACTATATATTATAATTCTATTAACAAAATTTGTATGATGGTCCCCTTATAGTTGCCACCACTACAATTTTTTCTCTCATTGTAGGTCAATCGCATGCATATTATATAATAGATATAGTGGCCATTAAATAGAAAACATGGTTATATTTAATAATCATTTAAATAATCGTTTCATAATCATTTAATAATCATTAAAATAATCGATTTTCTTCATCTATGCAAATGGGTGGAGTGAAAACCAGGCGAACCTCGATAGGAATATTGTAAAATGTCGAATTTTTTTATCAATGACAAGCCACTGAGTTAATATAATATATAAAAATTGCAGGTAGAAATCGCGTAATGTAAGATGATAAGAGTGTTGTAAAAAATTTTTTTCGTAAAATTATAATTCACATTCAATTATATAGAGAAAGAGGCAAATATGTGTTGCTTCACAATTGAACGTCATATTTCGTTCTTATCGCAGAGCAAATAAAGCAGTAAAGAACAGTTAAGGCAATGAATGTATGACGTACTCATACTGCATTGATTATTGCAGAGCTTTCAGAAGAGTTGCAATCTTTCACATTTCATGTGCAACACGTCTGCAAAATGTCAATATGCAACAGAAATGTTTCTAAAATCTTGTGATGTGAAATATTGCAACAGAAATGTTTCTAAAATTTATCACATGCAATAAATGTTTAAATTAGGCTTTTTAAAATTTGCTTTCACCGACTAGTTGAACGAAAATTTTCCAAGTCCACTTACATAATAGCAGTACAAGAATGTTATGCAAATAAAATATTATTTTCTTACATATATTATGAATTCATTTTATTAAATATTTAAGAAATCAGATTTACATTTATTATATTAATCAGATCGCAATAAACAAAAACGTAAATTAAAAACTAATTTGATTTTATATATAATTGTTATTCTCTAAATATAATAAATTTAAATGTTATTTCTGAAATACTTTAAATTTAAAATATTTCATAAATAATGTTTTTTATCATATTCAAAGAATTACGATCAACAATATTTCAGAAAGATTTTAGATTTTTTCGGTAACGTTTCAACAATATTTCTGTAAAATTTGAAATGTAAGAATCGCAGACATTTTGCAACCCCAAAGACATCTTTGAAACATTATAGAGTTCACATTTTTCTGAGATATCTCTGAAAAATTTCGCTGCTGTATGTTCCGTCTTTAAAGCTTATTATTAGAAAGCGACTCAAGTAAACAAAAATAATAGTCATCGAAATTCAGTATTTTGGTGAGCATTTGTGCCAATTCGTTGTTGTTTCATGTGTATCATCTCAGAAATTAATCGTTTATGGTAATTCGATTCTGAGTTAAGAATTTTGATATTGCTCCAATTAAAGGAGTGGCTCAAATTAAGAATATAATTTATTATTTGCACAAAATATCTCGATGTCAGTACAACAAAATTGTATAGATCACATTGTTATTGTAGCCAAATTCTATTTTAACTTTTCACACCTTAACAAAATTGTTGATTTTATTAAGGTTTTTAAAAAGGGTAAAGTTAAATCATTATCTAAGAGGATTTTTATAATTAGTTCTAAATTTTTTGCTAAAAAGTGTGATGGAACAGCGAAACTACTCTGTCCACTGAACTATATATAGTTCTGATTTTTGTGGCATAACGGATGTTATGAAAAATATGACAAATGCCTTTCTGAGAAAGTCTTTGTGAAACAAATCAATAATGATGTTGTTAATAACTTAAAAAAAAACTTAAGAAGCTCAAACTATATGCATATACGATTCTCCTCCAATTCCAAAGTAAATTGTAAACGTTTATGAAAACTATTACATGTATTATCCTTTCGCAAGTTACATGGGGTTTATTGGACTCCAAGTTTAATTAAAAGCGTAAAATCTTTTCAAAAAACGCAGCGCCAGCGCTTATTGCTGTCAATAATAAAAAGAGAAAAATAATATTGTACTATACTGAATTTGACTGATCTTTTTATTTCAGTGTCTTTTGGACACTATTTGACTTTTGACTTTTAGCCACGTGTCTTGCGAAAGGTTAAGAATTGCGTCGATTTTGCGGGTGCTACCATAACAGGTGACGTTATCTGCATATTGATAGTGAACACTACCTACAATGTATAAATAGACTGTAACGAGGTAATTTTAAAGGTTGCTCCTAGAATTCAACGCGAATAATGCAAGATATTATAGTATCTTACAATCCCCATTTTTCCTCTAATTATAACAATAATAGTTGGAAACAAATTTATTATAGTTGTGTCTTCGACACAAGGAAACTTAATAAAAGTCACGTAAATGGAGGTTTAGAAATAAGATATGTACTTTTAAAGAATTTCAAAGATGTCACATAAAAAACAGATCCTAATGTTGCATCTGTTTTAAAATCTTTTTTAAAATTAAATGTCAATTTTGAAAGGGTGGAAAACGCTTATCAAGATGTACGAACTCATTGCAACAGGTTTCGACGTGTATAAGCCTGCACAAGGCTGCACAAGTGAATGCTGAGCAAACGAATGAATCAGGGATGCGATAAAGTAGTCGTTTGACGAAGATCAGGGAGAGGGAAAATTAGTTTGTATAGTCACAGTGATCACGTACACAGAGCGCTGAGCTCTTGCAGAACACAAGATTCTCCGAAGGAAAGTAAAGTGTAGCTTTTCTCGGGAGAGACAAGCGGGACAAACATTTTCGTTTGGAGATTCCAGAACGTATACTAATTTTCTCCGAAATTATATTAACCCGGTTTCGAATGTTTTTTAGGAATATTATTGATACTCAACTTGATGAAAGGTCAATATCCAACTTTTAAGAAGCGAGGTGTAAAATAAAGATGTAAATTTGAAAAACAATGTGAATGAACTCTGGCGGTTCTAATCGCACAGCGACACCCTTCATTTCTTCTCTTCATAGTTAACATAAATTAATCAATATATTATATAGAATATATTAATTATTATTAACATAATTGTTATTATATATTAATTATGCACATTTTATATATAATATGTGTATGTATATATAAAATGTGGTTGTGTATATGTGTACCTATAATATAATTTAATTATTTAACACACGTAACTCAATTCACTTAGGCCGGTATTCATAATCATAAATAATTTTCAATCGATTAAATGAAAAAAATGAATGAATTTATGAATGAATCTGTAATTAATTACTTTCAATCGAAGATTGAAAATTATTTCCGATTATGAATACCGGCCTTAATCAAATATACGTGCAAAGTGGATTTGATATTAGATAACATAGAATCGATGAGTAATGAAAATAGAATTTCTATCACTTTAACGATAAGGTTCATCGATCAGGTATGACGTATTAGCTGGCCAAATGCGGAAACTCACACATATCTTATTCTGAATTCAAATCAGTTTAATCCATATCTCAATAAAAAAAAAACTTTATCTTCTGTTGACACAATGACTTAGATACTACTTATCAATATACTTACATTATTCAATTGATATAACGACGTAACTGAAAAATTTTCATTTTGGATTTATTTGCAAAGAAAAAAGAATTTTGATGAAAATTCAACTGACATACACTGAATAATAAAGTAATAATACAAGAAAAGGTATTATGAGCTGTCATTATCACTGTTATTAGGTGACGATATGTTACTAATTACTTATGGAATCATTTGGTTAATAGCCTACCGTAATATAATGTTATGTAATGGCGCTAATATGGCAATACACAATAGCTGATAATTGTAACAAGGCATTTTTACTTTTGAGCACTTCGAAACTTTTTCAAGTTTACATTTTATCTTTATTTTATCTTATTTTTATTATACAATTTTTATACATATTTAAATTAAACATTGTTTTTGAAAATGTCATTATTAAAAGTATATTCCAACATTTATTGTCAGTATTAAACATCTATAATATTATATATATGTAATGTGATTTATAAATTTTCAGTACTGTTAGTGACTATCGGAATGTAACCTAAAATATACAATATTAAATATTAAAAAATAATTAAAAATATTATAAAATAAGAAAATAAATATTTAATTGCATTTATTGCATGTAAGCTTTAAAATGGTAGATTATATACAATACATTGTCATATATTTCAAATTTTAAAGACGTTTGCATATACAATTGTATTTGTATATTGAAGAAGAAATCGCATTTTAAATATCAGTGAAATCGTATTAACTCTCAGTAAAATCGTATTTTAAATCTCAAAATTATATGCAAGTTTATTTCAACAATATTAAAAAAAATTTCAAGTTCTTATGTAATAAAATTGACTGATAACGTTTTTTTTCCATTCAAATCGTGCGAGATTCTTTGATATAAAAAAAATGAGAAAAAACATATTTATTGGATGATAATATCCCATAAAAAACATTCCATACTTGTACTCAAGAGTATAAATCTATCACTGAACCTTATCACAATTGCGATTCGTAATCACATATGAGTGATCGTGATTGATTATGAATAACGATTAATCCAATATCATTGATCAATACAAAAAATCAATTTTTACTAATTTAATGATTAATCACATATTTAAGAACATTTTATATTCAATACATTGCGCAGTGTTTTGATTTTTTTTAATTTATTGCTATTTGATTTGGATATATAAATATTCATTCGGAATATTTCTATCCAATCAAGACTTTAAGACTTGCCTGATCAGCGCGCTATTGAATAGTCATAGAAATTAAAGTAACGATAAAAATAACGGCTGAATTCATTACCATTACTGTAAAAATGTAACGATGTTACCGTTACAGATAGAAAAAGTAATACTCGTTACGTGAAAAACGAAAATGATAATGATGTTACAAGTAACGCGTTACTTCTCAATCCTGTACGCATATAGGGGAAGGTAGAGCATAATGGAGTAATTGAAGTTTGATGCTGAAAAACTAGATTTTCATTTGCATTTAAATCATCTTTACTTCTTAAATATTTTTTGGATATCAATCTTTCAATACAACTATAATTAAAAAAAATCTTCAGAGAATATATTCAGAGAATATATTATAAACTTTATTTAAAAAAAAATATATATAAAAGATATTTCTCCTCTTTTTGTCCCACGGGTTGGTATCTCTGTGAGCAAGATGGACACTTTAAAAGTATACTATAATTTAATACTAATGTCAAAAGTGAAAAAATGAGATAAAATCATAACGAAATTGCAAAAAATTATAGTCTAACTCAATAACGCAATTGCCTACTTCGCTAGCTCGTGGGTAACTTTCAACGACCGAGGGGCCACATCTATGCTCGATTGTGATTCCTGCATTTGAATAACGCAATATCAGGTTTTACACTGCCACTCTGTCTTGCCCCATCTTCCCCTATACATATTTCATTGGAACAAAAGTTCATAGGCAAGGTCTTTGAATAAATGAAATTCAAAGACCTTGCCTAAATATTTATGCATTAGATTTATTTATGTGCCGCTAAGAACTTTTGTTCCAACCCAATATACATGTAACAATGTAATTTTTTTTGTAATGCGTGTGGCGAAAGTACAACGGTATCAATTTACAATTAACTTGTTGAAATATATCACGCGGAGATTTTACAACAGATATGAAACGTCAGACGATGCAAGCGTCTGATGCAACAGGTGCTAAGGCGGCATAACTGCTTGCACTTATGCCGTTATACTCGACGCGGTGTCACGCGCTAAAAAAATAATTCGTCACGCCGACACGATCGGCATTTTATCTATAATCGATGAAAAAGAGGCATCACGCGCTCGTCACCTTCGGTCTATAATCTTTTCTCTACTTCGATCTATAATAATAATAATAATAATCTCTTCTGTGTCACGTCGTTGATAAGTGAAAGGAAATTTACAATATTTGGTTCGCCGTTAGGATGCCAGTGATTAATCAATAAGGAAATCAATCGGTCGAATAAATCTCGGCGTATCGTATTCCCTCCCCTCTCGCGGGGGCCACCAGACATCTCCGTCTCGTTATAAAATAGGAAAAACGCACGACGTTCTCGCTATGCTGAGTAAGCGGCGTAGATAATTAAAACAAACAGGCGCGTGCTCGTTGAATTGTCGCTGTCATAATTAAAGATTAGAAATACGACCGCTGCGCTCTCGCAATTTAATTATATGTCCTCTCGCCAACGTTATGTGTCACAAACAACTTTTTCTTTATTCGTTCGGGAGATCAGTGGCACGATTATGTAATTCGAGAGGGAAAGGGGGAGGATGACGAGAGAGGAAAAAAAGAAGCGGATCCGTAATAAGCGCCCGACGACGTCCGGCTTCGCGCATAGCAAGGTGATTTCCTAAGCGATTCTCTCCGCGTCTCGCGGGAATGTCATTGTGCCACTTGCCAATGCTGATGGAATACCTAGAAGTCTGGACCGACATACGAACGCGTATTAACGCAACGACCGCGCGATTTAATGCGCCTCAATGCCAAGTCGGGTAATAAAATTGGTCATCCACTTTCCGTTTAAGGAGACGGTTCGTCGTTTGAGAAGCGCGATGCGACTCTCGAGTCGTTTGAAAACGCATAATTTATATTAAGGCTAATCTACAATGTGATCTTTGCGTTTCTTGTTTCGTGCCCTCTGGCTGTCTTGTTTTTCTTGCCCTCCTAGCAAACGAAAATTAATTGAAATGGATAGAAATGAATTCATTTCGACATTTTCGAATTCGCTTCAGATTTTTCGAATCCATTTGAATAAAAAAATAATATGAATATCGAATTCAGCCTGATGAACAATATGAATAGCGAATTCAACATGACATCATTTCGTATTTCAATTTATTTGATTCTAAAAGTAATATAATGATGAATTTATCCGAATTCAAAGCAATGAATATTTCGAATTTCAATTCATTTGAATCCAAAAATAATATAGGGCCAGTTTTTTCAATTCATCGATTGATCAATCGCATTATACGCAAATGCAACTTTGTTCTGTAAAAGCTGCATTTGCGCATAATGCAATTGATGGGGACATGAATCCATTCGAATTTAAAATGATAAATAGCGCATTTCATATTTCAATCCATTTGAGTCTATTCGAATCCAAAAATACTCCAGAACTCTAAAACGCGAATTCGGATAAATTAAAATGAATTGCAATTTTTAATTCATTTGAATTTATTTTTGTTTGCTACTCTCCCAGTGTACGAAAATGAATTGAAATGGATAAAAATAAATTCATTTCGATATTTTCGAATTCGCGCCTCAGATTTTTCGAATCCATTTGAATTTAAAAATAATATGGATATCAATCCATCTGAATTCAAAATGATGAATAGCATATTTCGTATTTCAAGTCATTTAAGTCCATTCGAATCCAAAAATACTGGGACTCTAAAGAGCGAACTCAGATAAATTAAAATAAATTGCAATTTTTAATTCGTTTGAATTTATTGGACTTTCTGCTTTCCGATGTTGTTTCGTTATTTGTTTCGATCGTGATAAAAGTTAACGAATTCCGAAAGAAGACAAAACACGAAACAAAAAATACGATTCTTGATAAAAAAAACGAAGTGCGAAGAGGCAAAAAAAAGTATAAGGCAAAAAACAGAAAGCAAAGAGCACATTGTAGATTAGCTTTTAGCGTGTGTAATGTTTGTTTTCGTAAGTGTAGTAAAATGACATCCGAAGGCTTGCTCCTTCACACGGTCTCGTCGGCTGATAACGTATACATACCGCATATTCGCGATATTGAAACGCAATGACGCGGTACTTCTCGGCTCGACGATACGCGCCTCGTTAGCGAGGTTTCCCATTACGTCATGGTACACGTGCTTGAAACCTAGACGATTCTATCGCTGCATCGCAAAAACAGCTTCCTCGATTTACTTCACGGTGAGAAAGACTCCTATAGGCGCGAAAGCCAATCAATTATATTAGTTCATAAAAAAAACATTTTTTTCAAACTTATACTGAACTAGGCAAGGCATAATAAATTTCTAGATGCTGAAAATGATGCTGCAAATCAATTTTCACCAGCACGTTTCAGGTTTCTGAAATAGTTTCGGTAACTGATATCGATAATGAAATAATTTAATGTACAAAAATGAACTTTTCTATGATATTTGAAATTTGTTTATAAAAATGGAGAAATTCTGATTAGAAATCGTGAATATATTGTTTATCCTTTATAAAATGCATTTTTTAAATTTCGATATCTTACTTTTTAGTTGTACACTGAAAAAAAAAGACTGGTTATAACTACCAAATGCATAGTGAAATAGTATCAATTAAATATTTGGTCAATGTAACCAAAAATAATTTTACTTTTCTAAATATTTAGTAACTTATATCAGATTTGGTAATACTTACTAAACATTTAGTAAAATAAAATATTTTTGGTTATATTGACAAAATATTTAATTGATACTATTTCACTATACATTTGATAGTTATAACCAGACTTTTTTTTTAGTGTGTAATAAAAGATTTAAATATACAATTTTGCTATACTATACATCTAAATAAAAAATCTACGAGAAACATATTCTGGTTCAAAATAAGTTTTGGCTGTAAAATAGTGTTATTAACTTAAAACTAAGGTTATTGTGATAAATATCATATATTCGAATTGATATGATATTTATCCCAATAATCTTAGTTTGTCATGGAATGAAGAAGTTCAAGGTTCAAACCTTGGCTAAGGTGATATTTTCCACAATAAGTTCTTGTTTCAATACAATTTTGTAAGATTCTTAGCATCGTCGTTAAATTTATTAAACGATCAAATTAATTTGAGATACTATTTCTAACTTTAGTTTACAATTGCGTTTTAAGATAGCAATATAAGCGTGCAATTTACAGAATTAAAAAATACACTCGATAATTGATATAAAAGTGATATGATTTCCTCTTATCCTAGTATTATTAAGCACATCTCAAATAATTCAGCGATAAATCGACGAGAAGTCAGACGGCATGAGAATAAGAGTGCACATTTTTCCGGGTTTAAAATTCATTTAATTGTATCTGCGTTAAAAAACAAATGATAGGTCTAAAAGACAAAGTTAGATTATCTGCGTAGGTCATTATAAATAGCCGATATTTTATATTTGGTATCTACTTTTTTTTTAATATTAAATTGCACGCAGACGTTTCGCGAGTGCGATCTGGTGCAATCCTGGAAATTGGAATAACGCGGACGAATAAAGATAAATTTCGTGTTTTCAATTAGATGCGCTAATAACCGCGCAATTTTTCTTGCCGCTGGCGAGCGTTAGGTCACGGCACGATAACCTATTCTATTTTGGTGTTGAACTCGAGATACACGAGCGACTCGGATTAGAGTCTCGTGCGAAAGTTGATTAGTAGACACAATGACAAAAAGATTGATAAGTGCATCGAATATTATCTCGATAAGTGAGGTTGTTGTATGAACTCGCCAAACTTCCGCGAAAATTCCGTTACGCCGAAAAACCGGTTTTACTGGTGTATAAAGTTAGGTTTAATATAAGGATTTGAAAACTAATTATATTTTTCCATCAAAATAATTAAGCACAATGAAAAATATTTGTGTTAAAATCCTCCAGTTTTCGTTAAAATTTTCGTATTATATTGAATTTTTAAAATCAGATTGATAATACTAAATAATATCAGAATATTGAAATTTGTTTATAACTGACTGAAAATGCAAAGCTCTCGGCACCACTAAGCAGCGCTAGAATTAATTATTGTTATCGTATTGCTAACTAAAAATGTAATACTCATTTTCATTAATTATATAATAGGTAGGATTACGATTGAAAAAGGTTAAATACAGCTGAAATGTTTCGTTTGTAAGACTTCGTCTATGTAAGAATATTTTTTAAATATACATATTCCATCTTATATGCTCGGTTCTTTGACCTTCTTATAAACTAATATCAGAATATTAATTTAACACAATATAATTATATTATTTAAATACTTTGCGTATTATTAAATTTGTGTATTATTAAATTGATATTCAATATTTCTTACAATTAGTTATTATTAAAATAATATAATGCACTGTTAAAAATGCCGTGAAATTCAATGTATTTTTAAATTAATACAAGTACATTAAATTTAATGTATCGATAACTGAAAAGCATGTGCGTGAGTGTACTTTTGACAACATTAAATTTACAGTAAATGTATACATAATGTTTTTAATGTAGGTACCTTCTTGAAGTTTGCTTACATTACATTAAATTCTACTGTCGATTTTTAACAGTCCAGTCTGTCACGTTAAATTAGAATAGAAGTATGATAGATTCGATAAAATATATGATTTCAGAATATTAAATTTTTTTACAAAAAAAATTTCAAATATCGCGAAGAAAGCCAATCTTCGTACATTAAACCTAAATTATTTCTGAAACTTAACGTCCAATATTTTAAATTAATGTTTAGAAATGTTTCCTACTTTGAATCTGGTTATCCAGTTTTTAATTTTGGACTCGGAAAAAACTCTGAGCATGCGAATGTATAACGAGCAGCAAAATCGAAAGGTCGATTTTGACTGTGCACTTCTCTCTCGCTACCAATTCAACTCCTTCCTCTGAGCGCTCGGTCAAGCAACTCTTTGGATTTTCCTGCTTCACGCGTTCCAACGTTATAGCGAGAGGAATGACGTCGCGCGTGATTAAATATAGCCATAGTCCTCTCATTAATAGCGATGCGCGTCGGTTCATAGGATCGGAACGAAACCATGACGAAATCGTGGCGAGAGAATCTTATGCCGTTTCTCCGAAGCATCTTACGCGCGTAAAGATCACGCGAGCGTCAGCATCTTTCAGACGTGAAGAGGAGAGGGAAGAATGATGGATCATCGCATGGGGAAAAAGAGAGGGATTGAAGAAAGGAGGGCGAGAGGACGATTTTACTGTCTCTCCATAAGTGTTACAGGTGCGTCATTACATTTTGGAGCACACTGATCAAATGTTTTTGATCGATGTGTCCATGTGTGACGCTTACATCATTTTCACTTCCAAGTACTGCCGTTCATCTTGAACCGAGAGAACAAGCACCGGAGAGACGAAAGAGGAGAAAGGAGTTAATCGAGTGACGTAAAATAAAAGCGAAAGTAGGGAGAGAAGGAACATCCGGTAAAAGCTTAAACCGCTACTCATCTGCTGCGAATGCAAGCGATCGCACATGAATGAATGAAGATGATGCAATAAATTCAGAAGAATTAGAGCGAATTATTCGCATAGCGCGTTCTCGCTAGAAGAGACGCAAGGAGGAAGGAAAGAGGGACAGTGGGCGGAGAGAGAAACGTAAATCCGACGAACAGATAGCAGAGATAGTTCTACAATCTGTTACAATCCGTTTCAGAGAACGATCAATTCGTTCTGACGCATATCGCGCATATCTGCGCGTCTAAACATATTCGATTCGACTGCAAATATTAGAATGAGGAGGTCATACTCGACAAGATTTTCAGCACCGATTCGGGCGGAAGTTTCTAATTCTAGGTGCAATCTAGTTGATACTGCAAATGCATTGAATCATTCTCTGATTGGTCAATTAGTCGAATTCTTTGCTCTAACTCATTGTTAGTTAAACTTTGAGGTACTTGTAACATGAAATTAACCGCATCCTATGAGATTTAATTCTAAAAATCATGATAGTAACTAGTTAAAAAGTTAATAAATTTTAACTTATATAGTTAATTTCAAATGAGTTAATTTTTAACTTTAATTATTTTTAAGACCAATACAGTCGTAAATAATTTTCAATCTTTGATTGAAAGCGTAATAAATTACAAATTTATAAAATATGAATCTGTAAGTACGCTTTCAGACAAAGATTGAAAATTATTAAAATTAAAAATTATTTTTAATTTTAATTAGTTATTTTTAAGGCTAGTTATAGTCGTAAATAATTTTTAATCTTTTATTTAAAAAAAATGAATGAATGAATTTGTAATTAATTACGTTTTCAATCAAATACTAATTAACTTTTTTGTAAAGTTAAAAATTTATATATGCAGAAAAGATTGAAAAGAGAAAAATGCATTCCCATATAAAAAAAATATTTCTCCGTTATTTTATAAATTTAATTTACAAATAAAACATTAAAAAATTTAAAACAAATATAAAAGATTAGGGTTTAAAACATTAAATTTATTTGATAATCTATATTGTAATTATCTTGTTATTTAAAGTACAAAAGTGATCTTTTAGTTAATTTTTTAAAAATAACGACATTTTAATTTACTATAATATAAATGCGTGTGTAAAATGCTTTTCAAAATTAACTTTTAACTTAACTTAATTTTAATGCTACTTTTAACAAAATTAGTTTTTGTTTATAACTTTTAATGTTACTAAATTTATCTTATTAATTATTAACTTATAAGATAAATTAATTATAAGCTATTAACTTAATTTACTTAAAAAAATATTGACTTAACCAACTCTGTTAAAAATATATACTTTTATATGCATATAT
>QKQZ01001343.1:0-85705 GCA_003595255.1 Solenopsis fugax | reverse complement strand
TATATATATACTGAGAAAAAATGGTTAACTTGACCAAATTTTTCAACTCGACTGAATTTCTTTAGTAAAACACATATATATATATATATATGTGTGTGTGTGTGTAGGATTATATACTTAAAGATATTTTCATCTCTTTAATTCGAGTTACAAATAAATGGCAAACATAAAAATTCTATGAATCGAACTTCAGAATAGATAGATAAAGAAATCTTATTTATTTAGTTCTAAATTCAGTCTAATTTTGAGAGAAATTTATTAGATACAATTTAATTTTAAAAATTATAAAGCCGTGAATAGATTGAATTTTTAAATCAAATGCTTGTTATTAAAGAATCGATTTTTATTCTACTAATTTGCGAATGGTAAAATTTGCAGCATATCTCATACAATTTTTTATTGTCAGATCTCTGTAAGCTTCATATTTTTACTTATTTTTTTATCTTCGTCAGGACTCATAAAATTTAACGATATCATCATCTAGCCATAATCACTATACCACACGCGTTTATATTTTATCAGAAAAGTCGGTACTTTGAACAAAGCTCCGTCCTTGCAGCTCACAGAAAGTAACGGGTGTTGAATTTGATGAAAAATCGTTAAAATATCACCACCAGAATGCACGATGATTAAAGATGTTTTGGAAAGTTATTAACAATAATCATATAATTTTTTGTGTCTTATTGCATCTTTTCACATTTTCTCATCACTCTTAATCAGAGAATATTAATGAAGTACCAATAAATTTGTATTGACCAAATTTTATTATTCATTTTACATTGATGCTACATCCTTTATAAATTCAACTCTTCGATCATCACATCAATCATGCTTTGGAAGCTTTAGAGTCACACGGACTGTAAAATTCAAGTGACCCTTTTTTCCGACACCCATTGCGAAAAACTGCCTTGGCTTCTCGCATCGGGGAGGGTCGT
Organism: Solenopsis fugax; assembly: GCA_003595255.1. NCBI lineage: Eukaryota > Metazoa > Arthropoda > Insecta > Hymenoptera > Formicidae > Solenopsis > Solenopsis fugax. The sequence goes on along the minus strand of QKQZ01001343.1, from coordinate 84,770 downwards.
GCCTCTTATTCGATTCACTTTACGAGGTATCGCGTGCGGAATTTCACGTGTGGAAGTAACACCCGTGGAACGACCTGGCTAGGGCTATATAAGGCGTATATATCCTCCTAACTGTCTCATATTAGAGGCGAAGTGCTGCGCACCGGTAACCGAAACAAAATCGCCCGTTTCGCTGCGAAACAGCGCGCGCCCGAACTCCGCATCTGAACGTGCGCACGGCTTTTTTATCCTTTTTTTTTTTTTCGTTTTTTTCCGTGCGGGAAAGCAGTAAAAGCACCCACTTCCGACTCGTTACACGCTATTACGGCCGCGCGCAATAAATCGTTATAAAACCACGCCTCCTTTCTTTCAGAAGTTTATAACCTGAGGGTCTCGTCCGCCCACGTTTCGCCGATGATGCGCTAGAAACCAGCTCGTATCTGTTTCGAACAGTATTGCTTTTATAAACGTTCAGTATACGTTAGAGAGAAACATGAAAACTATAATCTTATTCATGATCTAAGTAAGGAAAGAGCGAAATAAAATTAATCGTCCAAGCAAAAATTAATCAGTTTTTTTTTTCAATTTATTGCTTAATTTGAACAAATGTCATATATAAAGATTTGTCGAAAACTGTTACAAAAAAATATATAATGTTAAATACAAAAGTATAGGATGAATAGTATTGGATTGGATTATTGAAATTGATATTATAGGAAAGAATACAATTGATCGAGAATAATTGACTCGATATCAAAAGATTTAGCTTCTAATTTAAAATCAAATTCTACTGTTCTTCAACAATTATTTGAATTATAGGAATATTTTTTAATAAAAAGAAAGTTAGTTGCACGAGTTTCAACTTTTTTACTCCTACTTATAGCAAAATGTAAATTAAATAAATATTATTACCATTTATATATATCTTTTAATTTTATTTGTTTTAATTTGTAAATTATTTGTCCATAATTAAAAGATTTTTGATTGGAATGCAAAGTGTTTTGGATTTGAACGGTTCTTAGGAAAGCAGGACTTGTATCAGAAATGTACACCAATAAGCAAAAGAACATCATTAATTTACAGATTTATGCTAAATATCTGGATAATCTTATACCGCAATTTTAAACAAGCTAGTCTCAACCACTCGTTAGAACTGTGTTTATTATTTAGGACATAAACGCGCATCATTTCGTACTCAGACGTCGTTAGCAACGGTTTTTTTTGTCTTCTCACATAAGATGTGTTGCTGCGGTTTAATTTCCGACCCTGTTTTCTGATATAAAAAGATATCTCCGTTTTTTTGGTTCATCTCTCTTGCTTTCTGTTGGGATGTTAGATTGAGACAACTACTTTATTACTTCTTTGTTCACGATATTTTGCGTCGCATTCGAATCCTGAGGAATCCTTTTTATATTTTGTAGATTTTTAATTATGTAGAACATGTATACAAATACATGTTTGCATTAACACCTCGCGTAATACTCTCACTAGCGCGTGTTTACTTGTTTTTTGTAATTTTTGTAATTTGTTTATATTTTTTAATGTGTGTATGTGTGTACATGTAAAAATATATTTATTATTTTGTCCATTAAGTTAAATTTTAAACGAAAAAGCTTGCTAAATAAACTGGAAAGCTTATATTATTTCTCAGCTTTTACATAAAAGCCATCCATATCGAATAGGTCAGTTTACATCCATAATAATAACATGCTAAAAGAGAACTTTTCCAATATCCTTTTGTATCAAAACAAAGTCCCAGAGGCAAAATGCGCAACGCATAATGTGATAAAGCTGCAAACTCGCTTCGTGAAATCTCTAGATTGGACGTCTATCTTTAACAGTGAACATAAAACATATCAAGATTATGTCTCGTAATACTGCTTAAGGGCAAATCTATCGAGAGTAATTAATGTTGCACGAAATCACAGGTCTTAATCTCGATAGGGAAAGGAGAGCGACATCCTTTTCAATGGGAGCCACGTTAATATCATTTGAGATTGTTTTTTTTTATGCAAAGTAAAAGACGTAATAACGTGAGATGACAAGTATCCAGACGCAGCTCGATCGCCGACGGGAAAATAAATCAGTTCCGATCTGTTCCTGTTCTGTTCTGTCGAGCAAGATAACATCAAAGCGAATCAATTTCCCGTATAGACAAAAACGCGACCATTGAAATAAAATAACGGAAAGAAAATAAAGGAGACTATGTCGAGCGAAAATTATGTTTGCGAGAACAGGTCTGTCACATTTTATTTATGTTTTGTCGATAACTCGTTATTTCGAGAATGTCAATGACGTGTACAGCAAATTCAATCAGAAAAGGAGCATTTCTCCGAAGAAGTTTCATTTCCGCTTTTTCAAAACCTTTTGAAACCTATTTTGTTCCTTCCAATGTTTGAACCCTTAATAATGGTTTTCTTACTTTTTAAACAATTAAATTAGAATTATTGTTAGTACATCTTAGGATCTCATTAAAATATTTTAATTTTATGTAAAATTAAGTTGAAGTTATTTGCTTAAAATGATTGCGTACCGTGGATCTATCGCAATGATGTTTTTTGTTACGTAATATGTAGATTTTTGTAAATTTGACTAAAGCGCTCTGTAGCGATTTTATACAATTAAATTCCATCTAAAAATACACTGAAAAAAAGTCTGGTTATAACTATCAAATGTATAATGAAATAGTATCGATTAAATATTTTGTCAATATAACCAAAAATAATTTTATTTTACTAAATGTTTAGTAAGCAATATCAAATCTAGTATAAGTTACTAAATATTTAGACAAGTAAAATTATTTTTGGTTACATTGACCGAATATTTAATTGATACTATTTCACTATACATTTGGTAGTTGTAACCAGTCTTTTTTTCAGTGTACTAATAATATAAATTGAAGGAAGGAATATTTTTTAAATAGTATTGCCTAGCAAATTTGTTAGAGAAAAGATTGTAGAATATTTGCAATATTTTAAAATACAAAATAATTTGCAATATTTTAATTACTGCATAATGTGCTTTATTTGCGAAAACATATAAAAATAACCGGCAAAAAGCGCAGACGTAATAATAAGTTTATGTTCTATTCATCGCGCACCTGCGAAAAAATCCCCGAAAGAGAGAACACATTTGACAGTTATATTTCATTTTTATCGGACAAATGTTAATAAAATTTAATGACAATTGAATTTTATAAACAAATACTATTAATATCGTTATGAAGGATTTTCGCAATATTGCATCTGTATTAAAAAGAAATTTAATTAAATCCGTTTCGTTGTAAAAGAAATTTCGCGCGTTTTGTGACGCTACACGTCGAGAGGGACATACAGAGCACAGTGTAATACAAAATCCAATAGAAAAACAATCGCGCTGAAACGATTTCGCCGGACTTTCGCCGCGGATCGAGAAGCACTCGCGATAAGTGGCCCAATAACTCGATACGCGCTCGCCATTTTGTCGGCCGCTGCCTCTTGTTCTTCTAAATCACTCTCTTAGTATCGCTCTGAAAAGGATCTCGCCGCAGAAAATCACGTTCGCGGAACGTTCGGTGGAGTAACGTCGCGTCGCGTCGCGTCGCGTCGCGATGCAGAAATGTGCGGCGGCGATCGCGCATTGTTACCGTTGCGGCACGCAACGTCGTTAAGATCGTTTCGCCGATACCGTTACGACGGCGAATGTTAATTTAACGCGGCGCGTATTTTCCCGCGGATTATACGGCGCTTATTGTGTCCGGTTGCCGTTTGTTATTCGCTACGGAAACTTAACGTACGTATCGCAGGCAGGCGCGCGCGCGCGTCGCGCGAGCCGACTGCGATATACATGTTATTACGGATTATGCGAAACATGCGGGGAATAGGGTTAATTGGGGAAATTTGCGCTGGCGCTCCGTATGATGCATTCCTTTGTAGCGTTGATGGCACATGAATAATTGTGAGTTATGAGTGAGTATGCCTCTCCATAAATGATGCAACGTTCACGGGGGGCTACTTTTTCTTTCAATCGTACTCATAGTTTAATTATTCATTTAAGCGCGCGCAAACCGTGATATTAAATTTTCATTATTCACGTGAGATAATTTTCGACATTATCTTCTTAAAAGCGGCGCTGCTATAACGATGTGTTTATTTAAATATTATCGTGCAGCACGACCAGTTTAATATTACTCCCGGACAAATGGAAAAGTTTCATGTTTCGTAACTAAATTTTTAAAATATACCACATTTAGTTTGCCTTTTTAAATATATATGTATATATAAACTCAAATTTGTGTATATGAAAGTCGTAAAAATATTCTCTTCTTTCATATAAAGATGTTTAATAACGTAATATATATTATATCGATGTAAATTTAGTTGAATCATATCTTGACGTTAAAAAATCCATCATAGCAAGTTGAAATTGCAATTTATCTTGCATTAAATCAGCATATTCAAATAAAATGAATATAGTAACGACGAGATGGAAATATTTGCCTCACATATCGGAGGCGTCGATTTATGTTACCAAAAGACCTACGTGTCACGTACTCCCTGAGAAATATCGTCAGGTGACGACAGCGAGGTGCAGTTCCGTGCACGAAAGTCGAAATTATTGGCGGAAAACCAAGATGGAAGAGAGGCGAAGGATCGAAAGGAAACCAAGGTGGAATAGACGACGAGGACGACGTCGACGACGACGTCGACGGGAGGATCGAAGAAGAGAAAATGCGGCGATCGTGCCGTGCTCTCGACGTTCTCGAAATCGCACCGTCCGTCGTCGCTCGCAGATCGACACGACGGGTAAATCGACGAGGAGCGTTTTTTTTTCTTTTTTTTTTTTCGTAAAATGAGATTTCGGCGGGGACTCGGCGACGACGCGAAAAATTGCTGCGGCGGTAGAGAGAACGGATTGTCCTCCTTAATCGGATTGCCGAACGGCGAAATATGGCGCACGAGCGCGCGCGCGTAGCGATTTCATTGCCTGCCCGTCGACATTTTCATATTTTCGAAAATTGCGGGGCTCTCATTCGATTTCGCTGTCGGACGAGATTAGCGCCCAGTCGACGCTTTTATCGCATGACGGCAAGATTCGCGGAAATCGTTCGAAATGCCGATTCGCATGTACTTGCGAATGCGGTCAAACGTTGCAAATCTGATATTAGTTAATATTTTAATCGAATGCGTACGTTTAATAATTTAAATTATTGTTTATTTCTTTTAATTTTGTAAAAGTTCTCTGTTAATAATTGTCTTCTTTTTATTTCGCTTCAATTTATATAAAGAATATAAAACATTGAAAGTTTAAGTGAAAATGTTGAAAAATTAAAGAAAATTTAATTATCTCAGTAAACAGCTGAATTAGTAACAAGCTATTTTCGCGGTTCGCGTTTGCAAAAAAAAGACCATGTACATATATATATGTATATATATATATGCGCGCGTCTTTTTATCAGATTACAGGCACAAAAGTTTCCAAGTTTTTCGTTGAAAAACATTTTATCAGAATGACAGACCAGCGTGTGCGTGCAAAATATGTTTACGTTTTCGAGAATGATTGTGCGTTTGTAATAACAGCCGTGGGTGCGCTTTTTTATTGCTCAACGGTATCAGTCAACAGGAAATATGTTTCGAACGTGAAAAAANAAAAAAAAAAAAACAGAACGGAGAAACGAAACGCGAAATTCGCATCCCGAAGTTATCCCCACATATTGACTTTGCTTAGCGGAATATAGATATATACCTTGAATCAAAGCAGCACCGGCGGATCGATAATTAGTTCTATTGACGTTAGTCGTCCAGGTGTATCTATGTATAGGCGTACACGTTCCGTACACATGTATATTCATCTCGGTAAACCTGGCGCAAGGCGACCGTCGGAGCAGCGCGCGTCCTTTGATCCTGATATTAGTTACGCCCCGATTTGGCCGTCATTAAAATCACTCAATCATGTAACTACAGCTGCACCGCCCGTTAATTATTTCATTTTCGGCCAATCAAGGAACGATCGGCTTACTCGCGTACTTAAGCTGTTTATTCTCTTTCATCTCAAATTAAATGACGAAGCGCGGGCCCGCAGAAGAGAAATCCCGAGCGCGACTCCCCTCTTCATCCCATCGTGTCGGGAATAATTCATTGCACTCGAGGTTTTTCGTCAGATAACATATGAATATCAAGTGTGTCAAAGCATTGACACAGCGGCTTTGTGTCTGAAATATTAAAAGCCGACGCACAATTTTGCATACTATGAATTTTTTAAGTCTCGTCCTTTGCATGAAAAATATAAAGAGTAAATCCAGCAAACTCGAAGTCTGCGCGCGAATATTTAAGGTTGAATATTAACGTCGCGCATTAACATCTTTTTACCGTCGGAATTAAAATTAGTGAGAAACGGTGTATAGTTGCGCCCTTCGCTAAATATGCAAATTGCTGCACGCGCGCATAAAGAGCTCCGCTCGAACTACTATTAATGAATATTTGTCCGTATTACACACTCGCACACTCGTACATCAAATCATAGCCCTTTTAATCTTCTCACGGTCCGATCTTTTATACGTCTGGCTTCTGCATAAGATACAAACACATCACAAACACATGAATGTTAAAGACTTTATATATCTTTCATACCTTTAAACTGCGTAACTTTGAACGCACGTGCATCCCTTTAAAATGATAATGTTATAAATTATTAACTCTCCGAGGATCCTCTTGTTTTTCACTGCTTACTTGGATACCGGGGGTCGTTAGCGTCCTCAAGTGCTTTTGAAAGGGTGTTTGGGTTCTACAAAATCTGAAAAAGTTCCGGTATATTCTTCCAGAATACTATTTTATAATTATTTAATCCGAAACGTTTTTCATTTTTTTTTACGAGACCGAATTTGAGGCAAAATCAGCCAAATTCGTTGTACTAAAAAATTCATAACTTTTTTTATATGTACATTTAAAAAATCCTTTTAGCATTAAATAGTTGAAAGTTAATACTTACGAGAAAAAATGTAATGGTGCCTACTTCAAAAAAGTACCATTATTTGATAATATAAAAATCAGTAATTTTGGTTTATAGAAAATGGAAAAAAGGTATCTAATATAAAATTGGAAAAAATTACTTTTTGCAAAAAAAAATTAGTATTTTGTTATAAAATTACTCATTTAAAAGTTTTTTTTACTATATTTTATCACATTTTTTCAATCAAAGCGTCTTATTTTCAAACTTATTTGTTAGAACACACGGATGCGACCTAACCAAGTTGTACATTATTTTAAAATAATTGTTTACTTACATTACATATCGAAATTAAAGCTAAAAATAATGAAAAATATTCGCTTACAAAAAATATTACTTCTCAGGACCCAGGATGATCATTGGCCTCCCCATATCAACTTTCATGTATATATATACGAAACATGACTGACAAAATATGACCGATAAGTTCTCACTATCAACAACTTTTTGAAGAAGGAAAATCGATTCTGTCCATTTATCATGTAGCGAATAATTTAAAATAAAAAATTTGCTCGTGTCTTTAAAAACCCATGGTGTCTTTGGAGGATTAATATGTCAATACATTTAATGTTATTAATAATTTTAATAACTATTGTTATCAACTTTGACTTATGAATATGGAAGGAGAAATTATTTTAACTCGCATTGTGCAATTTGCATCTCGTCCGCAAATGTTTGCGTGTTTAAATTGAATTCGTTGCACATACGCGGATGCAGCTTTAGGCGCGGTTTCGCGCAAGGACATACCGCCGTCGCTGATTTTCCATAATTATTGCCGTCGCCGCGAGGACGGCCGCAGCGAGAATGCGCCGCGACGCCCCTTCCGCGCCGTCGTATTAGCACCGGGAATGCAAATAATTGTTCGCCGCGGTGTACGCGTATGCGTGCGTATGCGTGAGTGTGTACGGGGTGGCGAAACCGACCCTAGAATGCAAATAGAGCCGACTTCGCACGGGACTCCCGCCGTGAACGAGCTGGCTGGTTTGTTCGCTGATGTGGATACATACGCCTTTGTATGCTCACACACAACACACCCGGGTGGCGGATTATCCTATCTGTCGACTAACGCACAAGGCAGCTCACAATCATTGCGAAAGGCGAATGTCTTCAAAACGTATATGAAAAAAAGTAACACACCCTCTCAAAAAAGATTTCTAATAGCAAGACTAAAAATATTCTTGACGTACTTAATCTTATTGCAATCTTGTGCAATATAAAAATAAAGCAGTGTTAAGATGAGGTCTATATTTCCTATTCTCTTTCATCGAATTAAATGAGATTGACTTATTATTTTGAAACAAGAATCAATTTTACATATAAATTGCAACCTATATATTCTTACATTTAGAATAAAAATTTGCTCGCTGTTATAATACACGATAGTTAATCGCGTAGTTTGAAATATCACTAATAGAAGATCGTGCAAATAAACACTCTCTCGTAAGAAAAATTTGCATGCGATGCATTATAATCAATGCATCCGCGAAAATTAAGCAGCCTTTGCTTACGCGTACAGCGTATTAATCCTTATGGATTTTCTGGCTATAGGACAATGTTCCATTTTTTTAGCATTTACGAAGCAAGCAACTTCCTTGTGGGCCTTCGTGATAGTTTATCAAAAAAATTCTTCAAATTTTCCTCAAATCAATGTATTGATTAAATCGAGAATATTATGAGATTCACCAAAAATTTCCGTTTCTAATTTAAATCTATCTAATTTAAATCTGAGCAAATCGATAGGACAGCACCAAGATCATTTTATTCATATAGATATAAGAATTTTTCCATTTAAGAATAAAATTTTTCTCCCGACCATAATTATAACTGTCGACTCTATATCAATCTTATTTTATGATACATAAAAGAGTAATAGAGCATTGAATCCAGAAATCTTTTCTGTGGGTACACAATCGAACGATTTCGAGCATCGTAAAGGTCATCCAGCAAGATACACTGCAATTAATGGCTGACAGTCTTGCTTACAAATCTTCAATTAAAGAGACGAGGAGGAAAACATTTTCTTTCGCTTTCTCTATTGTTAGATAAATTTCTTAAAAGCTGTATTAGTAATATGCACAGTTATAACGTGTTGTGTAACAGCTACATACAAAAGAGCAAGGAATTCTCAGTCAGATTATCTAATATAAGTGATTGTTTACTTCAATGGGGTTTAAACGCGTTAATCGTCAAGCCTGACCGGATAATGCATTATGTAATGCGCCTTTGTACGTCGCGCCAGAACACGAGAGAGGATTTGTTTGAGCTCTGCATGTCTCGCGCTTCTCATGTTTCAAGTTTCGCGAAGGGGGAAAAGAAACGTTTGGTAAAGGACAATAAAATATCGCATCTCCGTGTCGTAGGACGCGATTAATCGCCGGTCCGGCAAGAATTAATCGTCGGCGCTGCGATAATTTATCGCGGCCCGTCTCGCCGCGATATTTTAGCCGCGGATGTTTTTCCTGGTTTCGCGCTTCGCTAACCGTTCCGCTTTTCCACCGGAAAAAGGAAGCGCGTTCCGACTCGGCGGAATCACTCCCTCGATTCTGTGTCCACCGAGATTCGTACTACACAGATCACTTTCCTGTACATCCTTCCTAGGCAATTCGCTTCAACACGAGAATTTCGGGTACTTTCGATCTCGGAAAATAACAATTTTTTTAGTTACAGGTACTAACGTTGAGACGTTTTATTTATTGTATAAAATTGAGTTTTTTTAATTCAATATTTTCTTTGAAATTTTGAAATATTCTTCAAAAATATATTATTTTGTTACAACTACTTACAGGTATACTATTTCCAATGATTGCCTCTCTAATATTTTATTACAACATTTTAACAGTATTTGATAACATTTTTTTTTTATATTTATGATATGCATATCATTAATTGCAGTTTGCACATATAAAGTGCTCTTAAATCATGGATACTTTTAATAATATTAGTTTTTTCTGTCTGTTACTTTTTAAAGGTTAAGTGTATATATTTTCAATGCATTTTTACGACTTCATAAATATTGACTTAACTATGTGTTGTTTTGATATTATAAATCTATGTCAAAGCGCATAAAATATGATAAATAAACATTCCATTCCAATAGTGTTGATAGCAATTTCTCGTATGACGAAAGAGTATGCTGCACAGAAGAGACAACATACTCCGCAGAAAATTCAGATTTTAATAACACTTCGCGCACATGTATGCAGGACAGTTAGAAGGATGAGTGATTTTGCAATTTCCTGTTGGCGCGAAAAAAAAATGAATTTATGTTGTCGTACTTCGCATTCTAACGCACGAGGCTAAAAGAATCTGCAAGTAAAATTAACTGCGGCCTATTTCCTCAGGCGGTGAATTAGTCGTTATAAAGTGAGCTTTTAACTTTTAACCCTAGGACACTTTTGTTTTGCTTGCATCTTATTTTTTTTAACGCCCCTCTGAGAGAGGAATGTTAAATACTGCATCCGACCTAAGAGATAATTATACGAACGTAATTAAAAAAATATTTTAGTTATGATATATTTTAAAAAATATACGTGCAAAAATACCGATTAAATATATTATAAAAATAAATCCAATAATAAAATAAAATCAGTTTCCCTTTCTGCACGTATATCCATTTGAATATCACATTTTTTTGTCACAAAGACTTGTGACGTCTATCGAATCGACAGTACTGAAATTACATTTAAATATTATTTATTACATTCACCATTGCAATTAATTGAACTTTATCGTGTATGACACATATATCAATTTTAGATAAGGAACAATTTATGTACAACATTTATAAATAACTTTGTTACAATTAATCAATAAAATTATGGTTGATTTCACAGTATTTTTTACGATTATTCGTATAGATGATCGATATGTTCGCGGCAATTAATCATTATCGAATATTGTACTCTCCGCAAATAACTTATTGAATCTTTGTTTTTGTTTACAGAAACTGCAAACGATCGGCGAAGACTTCTGCGGCCTCGACGTGAATACGCCTTTAGGCGGCGAAGAGCCGATGGGTGCAACAGCAGTTTTGACATTCGAGACTCACTTGACGGCTGTGGCGGCCACTTCAACCGGTGATTACACCGTGGTCTTCGTGGGCACCAACAAGGGACACCTCAAGAAGGTCAGTGCTCGAAGATAATTAATTTGATAATTTAACTCCACCACAATTGTCTTTTGTGATTCAGCAAAGAGGAGGAAAGTCTTTATATAAATTTCTAAGCCATTTCTAAATAGAGTAAAATCATTAAATAATGAGGTTACTAATGGAATCTACAGGATTCGATCGAATTATCGGTTATGACAGAATACTAGTGGTTAGATTATTACGGCAAATTATCTAAAACCAATAGATTTAATGAAAATACGATATCGGGGATAGCATACTATATTAGGATGGCCACATTATACGACACTACAACGGGGAATAGTTCGACTTAGAGCGCAAATTGTTGAAAATTATCTAATAAAAGTTCACCAATCTCTACCGGCTTATAATTATGTGATAATAGACAATTTGTACATAAAATAACTGAGGCGATCAGCATTATGAAGTCATCGATTAGCGAAACATAGCTCGACGGTTAACGCTACTTGCCTCCCCCAATCTCTTCAGCGCTGGAGGCAAGGAGTTCAGCAACCCTGAACTTAACGGGGCGAAGCAGGATCAAATGGCAAAGTTCAGTAGTTGCATATAGTAGGTGCACATGCACATGCACACGTCACCGCATGCACCGAAGCAGCACACGCCCGCGCGTGTACTGAAGTCTTCCTCGATCATCGTAGGGCATGATCGTTAAATTAATCGCGATCACCATACGATTACCACGCTCGTGAATCAAAACACGATGCAACAACGTGCCGCATAACGTTACAACGGGCCATTTAATTGGATCCGCGATAGGCGATAGAGTCAACGGTCTGGCCAAAAAACCCGTACGGCGTGTATTCGCAGAATTGGGGATCGCGGATAGTGCATTATCGTGGATCGCTATTAAAAGCAGTCCCTATGAAATTTTCACAGAACGGCTACATCGCTAGCTGGATCACCACGAACGGGAATTCTCGTGGTACGGACTGAATTTCTACGCTTTTTTTTTCCCTCTTCTAATCTGGAGATTGATTTACTGAAAGATTTACACTTCTCATGTTCTACGCTCCTCTTAGACGTAGCTTTCGAATCTTTTCTCCGTTTTGGCATAGAGACCTTTATACAAAAGCCGTTAATAATCTCTTTCTCGTTAATTTATTTTTCACAACTTTGTTCGCGTTAGTTACCCGCGGGTAGAAAGGAAATGCATTCGCGATTTCGAGCGGCAGTCACCGTCCTCTCGACAGAGAAAGTAACGATAAATATAGCTGCCCGTCCTATTGTAAATAATAGTATTTATAGAGTAATAAAGTATATAATATCGAGCTGGGGAGGGAGAGGGGAGGAGAAGAGGAGGAAGCGGAACACACGCGTGTATCTATATATGCACGCTTCTATTTCCACATCTACATTTACACTACGGTAGGCGCGAGACGTTACGTTTTTATGCCCCGCAACGTCATATCTCGTTATAAATTTATATTATTTACGACACTGTAAATGCGAAATCTCTATCCACGACTCGTGCTGCTCTTCTAAGATTTATCGGCCTCGTAAACGGCGACGTGTAACCCTACTTTGGACGTTTAACACTCGGAACGGCACATCCAGAGTCGGGTGGCTCGTGATTCGCCTTTTGTGAGACTCGCGACGTAATACGCCTTTTGCCATTTCAACGGAAATGGATTATCTTGGCGAGACCTCGCCTCGAGCGCGCCTTGCTAATGTTCCTCTCGAGCGTCCGATCAGCTCGTTCGATAGGTCAAGTCGATTTACGTGAGCGTGCGCTTACTATCGCGGGGAGAAGATTTATTTAGATCCACAAACTGATCCAAGAATCACTAATATACAGTTACAAGAATGTACAGGGTGGAAACAAATGCATATATTAGATGCAGAAATGATAATATTAAGTGATATAATAAAACTGAACTATCATATTCTTATTTCTTAGAATTAATGTTTCCAACTGAAAATACAATAATACATTAAAAAATGATAATAGCTATATAACACAGTAATAATGATGTCATGAATATTTAATAATGAATATTTTATAATTATGCATATTGGATAGTTTCTAAGAGAATGCATGCACGTCTGTTATCTTTGTTTTATATATAGCTTTTGAAAATCTTTTATTAGATTGTAATGAAAGAGAAATATATTTCATTTAGAAATTCTCTATGGTCACGTCTTTCATTCTTTTGTTCACATATTGATTATTGAGAAAGCGCGAAAAATACGATTTCCATGAAAAGGAAAGTTTAAACAGGATGGTAAAATGTTTGCGTAAATTAAATGTTTCATCCTCAGTGAAAGCAGTTCTCGCGCATGCCTCAACGATATGACAGAATATTGTTACCGGCAAAATACTATATCTCCACTTTATTTCCTCGGCAAACTTATTTTATTAGTTCCTCGAGATCATCTCGTCACGAACTGTTCCTTTGGTCATGTAAGAATACTTATTGTTAGTTTTAATAGGCTATCAATATCTTTCTGCATTCAATATCGAATATCGTAACTCTATCGTAATATTTTCTAAAAAAAAAAGCGCTATTTCTTAGTATTAGTGAGTGGGGAATAACGTAGGGAAAGAGAAAAGTTATTATAATACTATAAATACAAATACGAACTATTATTAATAAAAGTACTCAAAAATTAGCGTATGTGTTTATTTAAAGCGCTAACTTTTTATTCACGATTTTTTTTTAAGCTGACTAATAATCAAAGTATCAAAATATTAATACTGAAAATATTTGATATCAAAATATCAATATAGTAATATTAAAATAAATAGTCGGTGCAAGCAATTTTACGATCGTATGTTATGTCAAACGCGAAGTCTTCGTATCGAGCATCGAGGTAATTCGGTTGTGAACGATAGGATGGGGATGGTATAATAAAATACGCGCGCCATACGCGAATCAATGATGCGGGAGTTAGAAAGAGAAGTCATCCCCACTGAATTTTACATTCTGTATAATTTATCGGTCAATCGATTTCGATCGTACTTTTAGTTCTTATTGTCCTTCTCGCTCTCATGTTCGACTCAATAGTGCGCATTTGCGCGTGTGACACGTGGCGATATATGACGCACGTGTGCTTGTTATAGCTGTGTTTAATATTAACTGATACAGTTAAATCGGTAACTGACGGAGCCAATAACTTGGTTTTCGCCATGTAGGGAGATGTCGAGATTTGACTCGTCTAAAGATATCGCGCGCCCGTGGACTATAATTTTGTAAATTTTTCATTTATCTATTATCTACATTGATTTCTCAAATTTCATAAAATTATCTTTGTTAACAGAGTTATTGATTATTTCTGATGTTTCAAGGGACGTGTGTAATTTCTGAAATACTATGTTTATATATTAATTAATGATTAATAATTGATAAATCGTAATTTATTAGAGAATGTCATCACTATTATGATGATAATAAAATCAATATGTTATAGTATAAACTAAGCAACTTTATTTTTAGTAAAATTGTCTATGATAACATTGATTTAATATGCTGCTTTTTAGCTAAAAAATTTTGTGATAAAATAAAGTTTGACAAAAATTAATTAAAAATTTCTATACATTTGAATTATAATGTTACATTCAAAATTAATGACAATAATCTCATTAATCTTGAAAATTTAAGGTTTTATCATACTTTAGTGATTTAATTAGCAAGAAGCTTGAAAGCATGAATAAAAGTAGATTATTCGAACATTTGTCGTTATTTTAAGATTATTCCAAAATAAATAAATCGGTGCACACGATAACGATTCATTTCTACAATTTGTAAGCCCGATTATTTTAAACTGATAGAAAGTCCGTGGTTTTCTCACACTGATCACACACATCAATTTTTGCGGATAGAACTTTTTCCCACGGGTGCATTGACTTACGCGAGCTAATTACGCTGGAGCGGTCGGTCGGCAATTAATAATCGTATCGCATTGTTTATCATTCCTATCATCATCGCCACAACACAGCGGCGGCGAGATATTGTGACCGCAATTCCACCGGTACGACGCGAGAAGACGCCGCGCGCCGAGAAGCGGCGGGCGTTGATTCATGACTCGTCTCGGTCCCGGAAGGTATTAATTAATGATTGCGTCCACTTATATATACATATATATATAGTCATTTAACGTTTTGTATATATATTGGTAAAACGTGGTCGAATACAAACCAACACTCTTCAAGTCATGCCGTGAGGTCATCTTCGAGATACTTATACGTGCACTATAGCAATTACTTTATAAATGTGCGGGTAAATAACCTTGCGATGCGCTTTGATATTGTTGTGAATAAATCGACGTGTTTCTTGTAGCAACTCTAATGATATTGACTGACTCGTAAGAGAGCAGAGCACAAACTTAATAAGCGAAAATCTGCTGTATATTTGGCTACCGTTTGAAATCGGTCATTTAAGAAATATCAAATAGCTTCCGTGCAAAATTTTAAGTGTCTTGATTGTTATTCTCCAAGGCAGTTATTTTCAAAATTCTATTAAAACAAAATTCAAATGAAACTAAAGAATAAGGTTTTGAAAAACTTAAATTTGATATACTTTATTTTTGACTGTATATTATTCTAAAAATGTTTATATTTAATTTTTTTTAATTGCAAATTAATGCAAAAGTTTTTAATCTATTAAAGTAACTTTTGCTATTAAAGTTTTTGATTGGTATTCTCTATTTCATGCAGATAGTGTTTTAGCATTTTTGATTTTAGCATATTTATTTATTGTTGGTTTAATTGTAACCATTCTTATCTGCTTGTTTTGTTTTTATCGTTTATTTGTTCCACGCTCTGCTTGTTCCATTTTTTGTGAAGTTTATTTTTAATAATATCTCAGATTTAACGAATTACATGTTCACGATAGATTCCGATGTTAAAGTATATCGACGTGTGAAATTTTGCTTGAATTGTTAATGAAAGTTCCTCTGCTTATTATATACAACCGCGCGGGAATCCATGACTGAGGGTCATGGTGAGAGGTCGTCGCTGATATATTTACGCATGCCCATCGACGTCCCTTCCGGTAGCGCTGCGCAAATATGGCCTCAGGCCCGGCGAGTCAGGAATCGTGGGACCAATCAAAGTTTCATATCTCATTTCTCAGTTTAATCGAAAATTCCTTCAGAGTATGTCTAACACAAATGAAAAAAGTATTGTTAAGATTATTACAATTATCAAAATAAAGTAATTAAAATTTAATAATGTTAAAGGTAGCTACAGACTTGTTGTGTATCTGCGTATCGTATTATCGTTGCGTATCAAATGATGATATGCAACGATGATAGGGGGATTTCCCATCTCGTTTAGGCGTGTAGAGGTGATTTGCTGAGTTATTCCTAATTGCTCTTTGCGAGCTCTTTTAGCGTTTGTGCTCTTGTCGAATTTTCATCGAGCAATTTCTCCAAATCAACGTTATTGTACTTGCGAGAGTCTCGACGATCTCGAGAGCGTTATTTGTGGATCAAACTGAAATTATCGCTGTTACGTAAACCGGTTAAACCAAAATACGCACGCCTCGTACGATACATCTTCGCCGAGAAAAGAACAAATCGATTCGCACGCTTTTGCAGTATTTTCTCCTTGTTGGAATTCGTAAAGAATACAGTTTTGGATATGCACCATATCTGTTGTCATTTGCCGTTACTAAATTGAGTACTTTTTAAGATTATGTTTTTTTCCGCCAAACTAAGTGCTATTTTTAATAACTATATGTCAATACTACATAATCGCAAAAAGACGCGAAAATTAATTTCAAATTAATTTTTTAACTGCTTAAAAAATTTTGAGTTATTTATCTGTACACCTAAATATAATCTTAATTTGGAGACAAACAAGTTTCCAAAATGATAACATTCGATAAATAAATGATAACATTTAATTGATTTGCGAAGGTTGTAGGCAATTGAAATACTGCACTAAGACTGATTTTCACTCTTTTTTACAAATGTCTAAAACACAAAGAGAATGGTTAGAAATAGAGTTTGAAATTATATGACATTTTTCACACTATTTAAAAACTGTGGCTAATAAACACGTTACGTTACGGTATTCGATAAACAGCTGCAGTGAATTCACCAACTTCAAAGGATTTTTCAATATTGTACTTTTCTCTTTAGAACGAATTTTTTAGTTGACGCTGACTACAACTTTATGTTTGTGGATGTCGGATGGAAAAGGAAAAATTTCCGACGTGGAGGATTTGCAAATACTGAATTATATAAACAAATTGAGGCAGAAAGCTTAAATATACCTCAGCCTACATCTCTGTATGGAAGAGCAGATATATGCACCATATTTTTCTTTACCCGAGAATTTTATGACAATATTAGTCTAGATTATTATTTTCCAAGTTCAAAAGAACGGATTTTTGACTATAGACTGTGCAGAGTTTGTAGAATAGAGAAAACTTCTACTTTTGGAACGAAAAAATGTTCAACATATTGTGATTACTCTGTTACATAATTTTTTACGTCAATCTGAATCAATAGTAATCTATATTTCATTGGAATTATATGATTTAAAAAATGATTTAGTGAGAAATGGAATTGAAGAAGCATTACTGATGAATCCCCTATTAAGTACGAATCAATAAATTTTATAACTTCTTCTTTGCTTTACTCTATTTAATAACACAAATAATATATAATACAAATTTTTTTCGATGTGAACAGCAAGATTTACTTTGTGGATTGACGATCCTTCTCGCGCGAAATTGGCATTTTGAAGGCTCGATTCTAATCAATCGCATCAGAATACGTAAAGTAACGGAACTTATTTTCCTTTTTTTTTTTGCCATTTAACAGACAGCTGATATGTCGATCAACTGTCCGACAAAATTCTTGGCGCAAAAGTTTTTCAGATACGCGTGTTCAAAATATTATGATCGAAGATAATAAACAAACCCATTACTTTGATTCGAATTTTGCCTGATATTTTGATTCCATAACAGATTTTTTTGTTCTTCACGATAAAGTTATGAAAAAACCAAAAGATGAAGCTGGTGATTGACATATCCGTCCATGCTCGCTTGATTTCTTTAATGTGACGGCAAAAAACCGACATATAACCGGTCAAGCCTGTTGTATCATTGTATCACCTCTTAATACACATCGGTGCAATTCTCCTCATCGTTTACGTATCATTTAGATGTACTTATCATGATATAGTACGCGGATACGCATCAAGCTACCTTAATATGTTTTTGATTAGTTATTTTTCTATCCATTAATAAATCTTTCAATTTCTTATTAGCATTTCCTATACATAATTTTAAAACTTTATGCAATCTATGTTCAGTTATTTTGCGCTGTTATTTATCTTCCTTTTTTAGTAGTAGATTTTTGTTTATATGTGGAGGTCTTAGCAGAATTTACCCTTTCGATTAATCAACGCAGATTTCTGTAATTAACAAGTCCTAAGATGTTTGATGGCGTCTCCCCGAGTTGAGCTACTCCGTTATAATCTCCTTCAATGGAAGGTTCCCTACGTCTCGCTTCTGTTTGCTTGCTAATTGCCGACGCATCCGATGTCGATCTCTTAATTAATACGCGAATCTTAGATCTTCCGCGGTCCCGCGGTTGCTGTGAGCGCGACAACGAGCCGATCGATCGGTCGAGGCGGTTCCCGAGTCTCGTCGATAGACCACTACGGCTTCTCGTTGCGGCGATAATTAACCATCGCATGCCAGTTCCTGCGTTTAACAACGTGCGACTGACGTTTATGGTAGCGATAGCGTAACTATCGGAAACTATCTTTTAAGCTCTCGCCGCAGTAATTGTGGGAACATATTGAATAAGACGTATACGTAGGTAGGTAGATTCTGAACAACGTCGAGAAACTTCATGCATTAACTTGTCGATAAGTCTGGAATCAAAATTTCCATATCTAAATTTAATGCATCTTTTTTTATATCTTTGATATTATCTTTTGTTCCTTATTTTATTATTTATCAATTATTGAATTTTAAGAAAAAATTATAGAATATGAAATATATTGAAATAAAATGAAGAGCACACAAATATTATTATATATATTAATTTTATATATGCTTAATATTATTTATATATATATTACTTAATATTACTATCTTATTAAGATATTTACATATCTTACTAATATTACTATAATATTACTATCTTATTAAGATATGTACATATTCTTAAATATTAGTTGATAGAAGTCTCTATGTTTATAATTTAAAAGTTGCTAATACTTTGAAATTTTTGTTAAAAGAAGGTTAATTCCTATTTCAATATTATTTATAATCAAAAAAGTTAATGAAACAATATATTGAGCTGATAATGTAATTGATTTATTTGAAACAATCAATTTTTATTTTATTTATTAAGATAAAGACTGCGTAAATAAAGATTTCTTAAAGATTTATTTAGAATAATTTATTAAACTATATAGTAAATCTGTTACAATTCAAATACAGGATTTGTTTTTTATTGTTGCACCGGACTGCATTTAAACTTTCCTCCTCGTTTCAAACTTCAAATCTATACGTATTTCACCTTAAGTACGCAGAGAGTGTTCACTGTTTCAGCTATAAAAACAAGCCTGTAGCTTTATGGTATATAAAATTTTAACGTACATCAGTGTCGATGTCGATTTTTCGATTAATCGTATTGCCTGAACAGATCGATGAAAGGGGGAAAACGGGATTAGAAATACTCTTCCCATAACTGAATAAAATCGACTATGCATTTCGCGAGCGAACGATGTTTCATCGCAAAATGGAAGTCCGATTCGGAAGGTCTTCAGGTCGAAAAGTCATAGAACGTGATTGGATAAAATTGTTTGATTTTCCGATATCCGATGTAACGAGAGTTAACGTCAAATTTTGCCGAAGTGCATGCCAGACGGTTATACGCTTCCATTGCCTCTCTCTGCATTCGATAAAATGTTCATTACATTTTTCTTTCTACCGCTTCAATCCGTAATATCCCACAAAATCCAATTTTGACATTCGTGATAGTTACAAATTTACGATTCCGACAATATCTCGACCTTTCTGACAATCGAATCGGCTATGTCGTCGCTCATTATATAATCGTCCGTTTCTGCATATTTTTTCGCTGACGTTGAACATTCCTCAAATAAAAATTGTTTCCTGAGATTTAAAAACGCTTGTCTTTCTACGATCGAATTGATGAGATGCCGCTTTTGCACATGAGCAAAAAAAAACCAACGCGCAAAATAGTATTTTTCGAACATTTCCATCGCGCAGAATTTAATTTGCAATGTAACGGGGATTTAATCAGTCATAGCTGCTACGAGAATAGATATAATCGCATGGATCATAGATTAATTCTAGCCCATCAATCGACCTATTCTGCATAGAGGTTTATGGTTAATAACGGCAATAGCTGCGTTTAACATCCTGATGTGAATAATTACCTGTGCTTAATACAAAATTTTTTACTTCAAGACTGAGAATGGAAAAAAGAGACAAATATTAGCAAATAAATAGTGGCAACGAATTCAGGAAAATCAAAATTGATATTATTCAGTTGTAACAATAACAGGAAACTAATATATAGGTAATGAGAAAATAGTAATTATCATTATGGCAAAATACCATTATTTTCCGAATTTCCGGAGTTCGCATTTTCGTATATTCAAATGTACGAGCATAGTAATATGTTTACGTTGTAAAGCTAATAAACACAATTACTTCTTAATGAATTGCAATTCAATATGTAGGTTTATTACGCATTTACTCGTTAATGTTACGCTTTTTTGTTTTTAATTTTAATAATTGTAACGCGACATTATTTTGCTATGTTGATACGATTATCTATACTTGTATTCATTGTACTTTTATATAACTTTTGATTATATTTTACAAGGCAGTTTTGTGATTTGATAAAAAAAATTCAAATACGTAACAATAATTATTATTACATTATTTTTGTTGTACTTTTTTATGGAAGTTTTGAAGAACTAGCAAACACATAATGGTTTAATAAATTATAATTTCATGTAATTTGAATTCTTATTACGTTGATTAAATTTTGCAATATTAATCTTCATTTACTAAATTTGAATATAAATTTGAGAACTTTCGATGGAACTAATTTAATTAATAATTAGTTTAATCAATAAATAAATAACTCCAATTTTAGCACGTTAAAATGCAACTTTACTTTGTTTTCATTATTTCTATTTAGAATGGATAACAGAAAATAACAATATGCAAAGCGCCGACATATCCACAGACATTAATGTACCATTAATGCTTTATACATTCTCGGTCAAATTGATAAATTTTATGTGACACAAACCTTGTAACACGGATAATAGATTTGGAAGGCAACACTAACACAATCGCAAGCTAAGCCGCAAATAATATTGATCCGCGGTGTAATTAAGTGTACCAGTTTCAATTTGTTCATGATTGGCGAACATCACGCGGTCAGAGAGAGGGATCATTGAGCGTACTTTGAAGGGCGTGTTCGCGATTATTGCACGCACGTTGCGTTTCGAGAACACGTGCGTTAGGACCGCACGGCGACCGTGGGTTAAGGGCCAGTAATGGGTTAAGCTCAGAGATTCCCGGTTAATTAATTGGTATTAATGTGCAGCTCGATGGGGATAGACGCGATGCGAAACGGGGGAATCATCCCAATATTCGAAAAGGTCTGCGCTGTACACACTACGTAGTACGCAAAGAGCATAAATTAAACGTAAGTCGGTATCACGAATAACAAAATTGTAAAAATTTAAAAGTTTGCAAAAAAGGGTAGAAACTTTCACGTCGATTATATAACAATTTAAAGAAGACAATGTATTATATATTAAATTTTGTTTGCCACACACTGTTAAATTCGTAGTGTTGAATTATACACAATTTAAGTTATTTTCAATTATTTCTATGGGTCGCCATTGCTCTTATTCTAATTATATTATATGTCATTAATTTAATTAAATCAATATAATTAAACAATTTAAGTCAAGAAATGTTAAATTTGACTCAGATTTAGTTTATTATTTACTAGATATGTACATTAATATAGATGCTTTGAAACTAAGCGGTTTAATCACAAAAATGGATTAGACAAGATTGTTTTTTTTTAACTATATGTTTTGTGTTGAAATAATAAATTTCGACATACATGGAAGTTAAAAATTATAAAATGTTATTTAAGGATTAAATTAATTTAAATTTGATTCATTAATATTTAATATTTAAGTGATTTGATCCTTTGATATTTAAGTGCATTTTTCACATAAAATTTTCCCCGCATAGTACGTAATGCTTACATTTTAAATTAAAAGTAATTTTGGATTATATAATCTACACATATTCACATTTACATATTTCTTTTAACGTAAAACAAAAAAACACTTATTTTCAATTCCTACAAAAATATTTTTACATTTTTCATAAACAAAGAAATAAATCGATTATATAAAAATGTATGAAAGAAATAACCGTTAAATTGATTGAGTTTGATTTTTCTGAAAAACTTTGTAATAATTTATATGAATTATACGAAATACACATGATATCAAGATTTAACGCACACACACATACAACGTAATAAAACGTTTTTGCTACAATATATGCGATTCAACAGATCATTTCGCAAAACGTGAAAGTTTGATTCGAGAAAAGAAGAAACCATCCGAGCTTTGATAAATAGGACGACTGCTTTTTAATCAAGGATTCAATGTGGATTCCTCGTTCGTTCGCGTTAAACGTTCTGTCAAACAGAAAGAATCCCGGCGTATCGCGTCGCGTCGCGCGCGACGGATCGATCGCTCATAATTTATTATTCGCTCCCGCGTCGCGACGTTCGATGACAATAATACGCGACGGTTCGGTGATAATAACGCTGTTGGGACGCGCACGGGGAACGAGCGAGCGGTAAACGCGGCTAATGGGGACGTCCTCCTCGTCGCACAGTTTCATCAATGCGCAATAATAGGCTGCGGCGGACCGCGCTGCAACTGCAGCATCCGCGAACAATTGGATTACCGTATGCTCGGACCACGTCTGAAAATTCTAATCAGCAATAACGATCTTATCGTTTGGCGGATGTAAATGCTCAGCCGATCCTGCCCCCCGATCACTTTCGCACTGGCGACGACCTCGCGGCTGAGATTGTAATCCTTTGCGTTACTGAGCCCGCCATACTGTAATACGGATAAATTAATTAATCCGTTGAACAGAGAGATATTAACGAGGAAAGCACAGCCCGGTATATCTTGCCGAGGGGCCTGCCCTACGGTCAGGGCCGATCCGCGGATCAACATCAAATCCTTCAAGGGCTCAATTTGTCCTGCAATCGATTGCTATATTGGCTCACGAGGCTTTATTAATTTATACGTCTATTATATACGTACCGCATTGATAAATAACGTTGTTTATGAGCGTTAATTTTAACGGTTGTTATTATTGGTATTATGTTTAAAGATTTATAATATAGTACGATATGTTTACATATCGCACTAAAAGAAAAGATAGTAGCTATCGTAATTTTAATGTCTTTTGTCAATGGCTGCTTTAGGATTCTAGATACTGAATTAATATAATTAAAATTAACTGATATAATTTATTGATATAATTCAACTGATATAACTGGATATAATCGTATCATTAAATAACTAGATTATCGATTTAGTTCAGTATGATAAAATTTTATGCAAATCAAAAAATAACATCTGCACTGTCTAATCGATATAATTAATATCTGTTATTATTAATAAAATCAATATTCTAACGTTTTATCGTGTTTTATCTAATTTAGAGCGTAACTGTTTATCAAGTTCGTCACGCGTGATATTGCGGTCAGTGCGCGGGAGCCGTGCTGCTGCAGCGTTGAAAGATACGAAATTAAGTGCGACATAACGGCGGAATTAATCGGCCTCGCGATTAGGGTGAGAGTCGACAGACACAGCCGCGACCATTAGTTCGGTACAGCGGCGATCGATCGACTACCGGGTTCCGGTCGAGCACGTCGTGTTGCCACGCCACGAATTATTAACACGCTTTTGCAAAGTCTTGTCGGAAAGAGTATCTTCCGCCATATGGTGCTTCTCGGACGTTTATTCACGGATATATTACTTCCCCTCCGCCGCCTTTTATTATAAGTTATAAGCGTAAATATTTACCCCGTTACTAGAAATATACTTCGCGCGTTAATTAAAAATTTATTTACGGATGCTGCTGATTCGATTAAGCAATAATACATGCAGCTGTTCATCACAGTCGAGTGAATAGATAAGTCAATTAAATGACAGCAAATAACAATAGAGAGGAATAAATAGCGACAAATAATATTAAAGTAACGAAATTTATTGTATCAGTTAATTATGCAGTTATGCAGAAAAAAATGCGCGAAGATATTTTTTTTCAGATATAGAGAAATTATATATTTTTTACAAGTTATGTTAAAAAAGTTTTTTTTTTAATTGATATTTTTGAAAAATTGAAACGAGTTTTATATCGCTTTAAATTATCTTCTCGCACAATTTTGATGAGTTTAAAACCGGAATAGCGACTGAACAGATCGATAAGTATTTTTAACGAGTAAAAACTTGATGTTTGTGTACTGATCTGTGAATTTACTTCTTTTTGAAATATCTTTATCATCCATTCATCGTTATCTGGAATGAACGAACAGCAACGGTTTATTCCAGATAACGTGGGACAGATGAGGGCTAGGTATTATTTGTTGCATGTTAGGTTTTCACGTTTATGACTTGTGAACTTAGATATCTGCAAAGTTTAAATAAATCTGAAACTACTTTTTTGTAAAACTACTTTTATGAACGTTATCGTCATCCTGTCTTCCTCGTTACAGCCGGTTGTTTTATCGCGAACTTCAATTCTCTCGTGTCTATTAATTATTTCTCTCTTTCTCACTTTTGCTTGGTCTTTTTATAAGAATCAAGATCGTGTTCTATAATCGATTCGCAGAAATCAGAGAAAGCGAAATAAGTGGTAAGCTGTGAACACACAGAGAGGAACATACGGGACAAAGAGGGCAGAATGTGGATCCAGGCTAGATCAGTAGGGCGGGAGTGGCGGTAGAAGCTTTCGGGGAGGAAAGCCCGGGGTATATCGGGTCCCGGTCCAGAACGCCTCGGGAATAACGAGAGATTGGGACGACGAGGAAATTTCATCGCTCGCTCAGGCGATCGACGTGTGTGGCGAGGCTGAGAGATAGAAGAGGAGAGAAGGAGAATGAGGCAGAGGGGCGAAAGGGAGAGGGCGAGATTTATCGAATTTTTAAAATACCCGTGCACTCGGCAGTGTCGAACCAGACGCCTCCATTTCTCTACGGTTTCTGTCTATCTCGCTCTTTTTTCCATTCGCACCTTACTTCCCGCTCAGGCCATCCCCGCCTCTCTTTTCAATTCGACACCCTGTCCCGTTTGTGCCGTCGTCACCCTCTTGTTTCCGCTCGAGCGCCGATTTTACTCAATAATGATTCCCGATTTCTCAATTTCGCGGATACCTGGAAGATATTTTCTTCAGATACGTATCTACAAAATTTTCGTGAGGAGACACTCCTCAAGATTGAAAATTATATCTAAAACGGCAAGAAAATTTTATTTATTTTTTTAAGAAAACGTAATAGACATTTCTATTGTTTGCTAAACAACGGAGAAAGAAGTAAGACAGTATTCTTAAGCACGTGATTGTGGTAGGATTACAAAAATGTTTATTGTAACTCGCGTTACATTGCAAGATGAAGTTTAACGAGAAATGACTTTCATAGTTTTCATAATAGAGTTCGGTCAGTGATTGAATTCATACAATATATAATTTATTATCTTAGCACTATTACTTAGGACACGTATATACATATGTCGTGCATTACTTTATCTGATAACCTTATGACGACTGACTAATGCCCGATTTCTTCACATTTCTCGACAGCTGTTTTTTAAAAAATATTCGCCAATTAACTAAAAATTCATCTTCTTCACTGAAACCTCTGGTTACTTATCTAACGGATTCAGTTATTCTTCATACTATCAACTTTTGACACCAAATGTGTATTAGAATTTAAATAGAAATTACCATATTCTCTGGGAGATATCTTATGGATCTAGAGGTGAGAAGAAATTGGGCATAAATCGAAGAGCGTTTCGTTATTGCTGATCAGTGTCCATAATGTGTAAAAACAGTTGTGTAACTTTCAAAATTAGAATCGCTTCTGTTCAACTTCGATTTTATTTACAGAAAAAGACAGCAAAACGTTTAATGGTTAAAATAAAAATAAGAAAACGTATTTATTCATATTGATAAAGATTTATATTAATTTAGAATGAGATTTTATACTTTTAGTAATTTTTTCTACGTTTTAAGTTAAGATGTAAAGTTTGAATGTGACACTAATTTAATTTTTAAATGTAAAGTACAAAGACGTTTTTTTCTTCAATTGTTCTTCAATCTTATTCCTTTTCTTTTTTTTCTTTTATTGGACCCAATCCCCGGTTTTCTCTTGCGCTTCCAGGGTCGCGTTTCCACGATTGAAATATATTGAAAAAGAACAACTGGAATATTGCCGCGCTGATCACACGAAGTTGTCAGACTTCGTTGCACAGGGGTGGATCGTTCTTCTGCCCAAATAATCGAAAATCAGAAGAACTCCCGCGACAATGTTTGTCTTCGGGGTATCTTCAAACTCGCCTGTCTGATTTCTTCCGTAGTTTTCTGTTATCCGCACTTGGTATGTTTGGCTTCTGATGGCCTGATGATTTTTTCTAGGAAAATTATCCTTTATGAGAAAAAAATATCGTCTATTATATGATAATCGGGAAACGATGAAACTATCGCAATTAATTTCTGATCGACAAAGCCGATTTCCCTTTGATAAAGGAAACGAGGGGATTACTATCCCAATTCATTCGCTCCGCGTGTTTTAATCTGCCGATTTCCGATGTAATCACCGATAACATCAATAATTCATAGATTTTTAAAGTGTAAAACGACATGAGGATACAGATATAAATTAAAGTTAATCACGAGATCAAATTAATATAACAATAAATGTTCGCCTCGTTTATATAATTGTATCTCTTATACACAACAAGATAAAATATAATTGAGATAAAATGTTATTTAATTTTTATTAATATATTATTTCATATATCTAAATAATAATAATTAAAATTTAAATGTATCGAAATTCCATTAAATCATCATAACGCAAAACATTTCTTCCTATCTATTATCTTCAATTATCTATGCTCTTCTTTTCTCTTGATCATTCTTCTTTTCATCTTCATGTCCATCATTTCACATGTACACATAAAAATCAGTATCAAAGAAATGGAAGAATTGAATGCGAAAACGACGAGGTATCGACGATGGATATCGAAAGAAATACAAGTGCTGTGAAACGATCGAGTACCGGAAGTACGGGAGAGGTGACGCGAATGCGCGAGCCGGAATTGCGGCAACGATGTTCCATGGCTGTTGAGAATTTCCAAAAGCAACGGAGACCCGGGATGGCGTATTACATATATTATTCGTTCTCGGGCGGGTTCCGCAAATATTCCAGCCGCGATACCGTCGGCCCTTATTCTCTCTTTGTCTCTCCGTCTTTCTTCGTCTTTCCCTCCGTCGTTAATCCTGCTCGGACCCGCGGATGGATTCCCGCATGCCCATGTTCCCAGGGGCCGGCCCAGGAGAAATTATGAACGAGACGAGAACCGGGAAAGGAGAGACCGAATGTGTTTCACGTCCGTCATATTCTCGTTTCCGACCGGCGCGGCTGGCACAAGAGCGCGCGCGCAATAACATCAATAATAAAGAGAGCGGGCTGTAGAGAGTTTTATTATCATCACTAACTCATTCGTTATGGCAGTTGAAATCAGCCGAAGCGTGACTGACGGTGCTTTAACTGGTCTTGACATTTTTAAATAATGTGTTTATATTATAATTTTCTTCGTCCACAAATGAGACGGCAAAAAATTGCTTATTGATCGCGCAATCCGTTTTGCACGGTAGGAGGCGTCCTACACGGTTTATATCACGAAATTTCCATCCGCGTTGTCGGCGAATTTCCAAGAGTAATAAGCTTTTCTCGACATTCGCCGTCCATGCGCGCTATGGGCGGGATAATTAACGTGACGGAAGTGCACGTGGAGAGAGTGGTGAGGGACGCGGGCTTAAGGGTGGACGGCATTAGAAAATAAGTTTCCGCGAGCGCTCGAAAACCAAGGCGGAAATTGTGTCTGGGACGCGTCGCGTCGCACGCTGCTTTTTCCGGCTATCGTTTCCCCCTGTATCCGCCGGCATCTCACCCCCCGACCCGGAGGAATAAATATCGCGGTGGTGCAAGCAAGTTGGAAATGAAAAAGGTGAGGTTGACAGCTACGAGAGTTTCTGTTTCCCATTATAACCGCTTTAAGTTGCGACTCGCAGTCGCGGTTATTGCTCCGCGAGGTAATATTGTGGAGTTCGCTTACGATGCCGGCTTATTGGAAGCGAGACGCACCGCCTAACCCGCCGCGCCCGCGCCGCCTCGGCGAAGATATCCGCGTGATATCTCTTTATTCGAAAAACGGATGCGATATCTCTTTATTCGAGAGATACGGCCGCGACGACTCTTTATTCGCGAAACGTATGCGACGTCTCTTTATGTAGTCGATACGAAACGGATACGAGACGAGATTTCAGCGAGATGAAGACGAGAACTGTTCAAAGAGCCGACTATCTTTTATAACGTAATCCGACTTCAAAGTAGTATAAGGATATATGTGTTATACGTATACGTATTCTTCCACGGTAATTTGGACAACTTTAACTTGGGCGATTTTAAATGATAAACATCACGTCTTTCAAATGCGAAGATTTCGAAACTTCGATGGACTTTATTTATTCGATGCCTTCCATTAGACCGAGGCGAGTCGGATCATTATAAGTTTTGAGACTGTTATCATTAGTTTTTTATTTCATACGATCTGTTTTATCATGTTAGTTACTTCCGCTCCCTCTGCACTGAGAGAAATCGTTTGGTAGAATTGTGATCAAATGAATTTTATAACTACTGATACCAAAAACTTAGTTACATTTAACAAAACTTTTTGTAATTTGTTGTACGAAAATAATTATTTGGTTAAGGTTACAAATTGTTTGGTCAAAACAACTCTATATTTAGTAACTATCACTATAAAATTTATTTGATCATTATTCAACCAAACTTTGGTTGATTTTATCAAACATTTCTCTCAGTGTGCAGCGGAAACAATAGTGAACAATGCTGTATTGCCTGTGATTCAGGGTCAATCGACGATACAGAGAACGTGAGTGCGCGAAGAAATTTTCTCTCTCATAAAATCGCGATCCCAATTTTGTGACTTTGTAACGAAAAGGCTTAATAGCTTATTTCAAAAAGTTTATTCATTAATTTTTATTTTCTTTAGATTTTATTTTTTTTTTAACTGGTGATCCGCTTCGCCACCAATGCTGGAATGAATTTCCTTTTCTCGATTGCGCGAAAAATACCATGTTTACGTATTATGTTATTATATAAACTCTAGCTAAAGATGTAAAAAATGTATAGCAAAACTTAATAACAAAATTAGTTTTTTTATTATTTTTTTAGCAATGAAGAAGAATTGATCCGATTCGCCTCAGTCTACTCTACCTCATTACTCTACTTTTTACTACTCTATTTTTATCTTTTAATGAAACATGCGTTTTATTGAAATAAAGCCTCATTTTATTACTCGGAATCTTAACTTTGCGTTATGATCCATGTTTAAGAACGCGAAGCTCGTGGAACATAGCGGGAACGAGTTAGTCTCGGTGATAAATTACGAGACGGCGAGAGAACTCTTGTCTTGTTTAGGCCGCCGTAGCGAGTGCCTCACAGAAAACGTTTTCTTCCCGGCACGTCGAAAGTTTCGTCGTTGCCAGGCCGCGCCCCGCAGTTAAGCCGCGCGGCCATATTCCGCCGGGAGAATTTCCGCGCGACGCGCAAGTTAAGCGAAACTTCTTGCTTTCGTTATCGGGGAGAGAGTACAGTAACCCGGTGACACGGGGGAAATCCTGCGTGGCAGGCTGCCGTCGCGAATTCCAGGCGGAGGCATAAAACCACCCTGTTTCTTGTGAACCACTGTCAAGTGTCGGTCTACCGGCTTTTTTTCGGGTTTTCTACCCGCCGCGTTTCGCCATTCGTGATGTAAGTAGCGTAATTTTTCCACGCTGGCAATGAAGTTTCTAGTTGATGAATTATGCTGGAAGTGATTAGCGTTGAAAATTCGCGTTATTTCCTTCTATTATTTATGGAGCGATTTTATGCGTGTATATTTGTCATTTCTCGCTCGGAGAAGAAACGAAATTTCAATCCAGAATTTAAAGCTATCTCAAATTTAACTTTATATATCGCTATAATGTCATTTATTATAGAAAATCACGGAAAAGAAGAGCAACGATTAATTTTTTTATTATTAGATTAAAAACATTTAACTTTATATATCGATATAATCTCATTTATTACAGAAAATCACGGAAAAGAAGAGCAACGACTAATTTTTTTGTTATTAGATTAAAAACATTTATTTTAATTTACTCGATTAAATATTTTTGTTACATTGTTAATTTTAATAATCGATATGTAGCATATAATATACCTACATATTTAACTTAAATAACTTTTCTTTACGAAGAAGGAACCGATCCTAGTACCTGAGAAACTGTAATCTGCGTGAGAAAGTGCACGATTTACAATACACGATCCTTGTATAACATAACGTTTGAACGATTGTAATTCTCATCACGATCTTAAGTCAACTGTACTTTTGCTTTTCCCACATGGACCATATCGCAGGAAGAAATTTATTCCTCTCGCGTGGAGGATATTTTCTGGGATAGAGGATGTTTCTCGCGTTAAAACGGCGAGTCCTCCCCATTATTGGCTGATCCTCTCTCGGATCGACCAGTAACTCCGGTTAACGTAACACGAAACGGAATGGAGCGGCGATTGGGAAGAGGGTCGGGACTAAGTCGCCCAACTACATTCGTCTAACTGAAAACATGCGGAATTTACGATGACTGAACCGGTATTAATGCGAGCCCCGGACGGATAGACTGATGCTTCATCGTCGCCGGAGATTACGCCCGTAAATAAATCAGCGTAGGAACTTCCCAGCTGATCGTTACGTAATCCGAGTCGATCTTAACCCCGCGCGGCGGTTCTACCTACTTCTCCCGAGCCAAGATTTGCGACATCGTTCCACCTGGGGGATCTTGCCGGGCGATTTGCGACGCGCCACCTCGGCGGTTTGTCTAACCGCCAAAGTACCTTACCATCTAGCGCACGGAGAGAGTGTGCTTCATCGTACCGTGATCGCAAAAAAAAAGACGACGCGGACAGCTCTCTTCTTCGCGAAGCTAACTGATCACCGATCCCTTGATAAACGTATATCACTATCTTTTTTATATTACGATGAAACCGCGTTAACTCACGCGGACGCGTTACATTTTCAAAATTGATCCACTCGGTAATAACGAAGTAATTAATTGATTGTACGCACATGCACATTTAATACTCTCATGAATTATGGAATTTATGTTGGTAATATAATATTTAATGGCGAATAAATTTTCTAAGAGTAACATTACAAACATTCACGCAAAATTGACTCCGCATACCTATTTGAGAGTTTGAGAGAAAGAGAGAGACACTGATATTTTCATTACTTATTTATCGACAAATAAATACGGTTAATTATGTGTGTAATACGACAAGAATATGTATATACAATTTAAACATACGATGAAAAACAAATATTTTTGTTTACTGTTTAAAATTAATTATTTTATTTGAATAAAATTAAATTGAAAATATAAAATTTAATCAGAAATTTATTAAAATTAATTCTATTAAAATTAAATTTCTAAATCCTTTCTACGATAATAAATAATAATAATTTCTTTAAATTAATGATAAAGAAAAATTAGTGAATACGATGCATGTTTTATAATGATAGTAATCGATAAACATCAAAAGTAAAGGACAATTAATTTTTTTTATATGTCTACTATTTTTGTTGCCGTCAATTTCATTTACGCTCTTGGATTCGACGAAGCTTATTCATGTCGAAATATTATTTTAGAAAATCAATATTCCAATTATCCGAAGTCAACTTTTCTAGCCTTTACATGATGCCTTTCGCTTTCTAGCTTCTAAGATCAATTTTATTTCTTGCTTGCATATCACGCTGATCATCTCGTGGCTGGTCTTGCGGAATTTATGGAACGCACTAAATGGAAGCGCCGAGTTTTTCCGCGTTCCTCTTCAATTTTATCGCGACCACTACATGCGCAATATCCATCCAACTTTTTTTATATCGATAATAAGGAACAAGAACATGATGGAGATAGATTTATAATTAATATGAGTTATAACTTGCTAGTAATATAAAAAGCTTACAGATAAAAATAACATTTTGTATTTTTAAAGAATGGAACAAGATATAAGGACGATTTAGCGAGAATAAGTATTTTAGTAACAAATTATCTTTTGGAAGAATTATATATTTAGAATACAGAAATATTCGACCGATGATGTATAAATACAAATTAATCGATAATGCCTTTTACGGTCGAAGCTAGATCTTAGTGCTTAGTTTATTTGGTATATAAAATCACACAAATAAACTAAGCACTAAGATCTAGCTTCGACCGTTAAAGGTATTATCGATTAATTTGTATTTATATATTTATGTTGTTTGAAATTATTTGCAAGATAAATAATAAAAGTAGTAACTGTGTGGTGCAAGAGAAATGATGTTACGGTTGATTAATTTAATCGGTATTCTAGAGAGAAATGGTCCTTCAATTATAATCATCTGTGACCTGTATACTTTGATCATTTAACAGATTATATAAACAAGCTAGAGACAGGCGTTGATGCAATGATGTGATTCGAAAATTACAATCCTTTCTCCGGACTTAATTGCGAATTACAAAATTCTCGTCAATCATGCAAAGTGAACGTTGCACGCAATAACGATCTATGAATAGTTAATTCAAAGCGACGTAAACATCCGCGTAATGACGCTGCAACTAAATTCTATAGCTGATTCTTAATTTCTTCCAATTTCTCAGTTTCTACTACCATCTAATGCACAGAAATCATTTCGATTGACCTTTCTTGACTCTCGGTGAATCTTATGATTCTCGCCTACGTTTCAAATTCGATAACAGTTCCTCATTAACGGGACTTTCAGCACTTTATCTACAATCCGGTAATTTAGCGCTTGACGAATTCTAGAGCTATTGATATGTGTTTAATTGAAAGAAATTAATAGTCAGCATTGTTAAGGAAGTATATACATATAATTTGAAAAGATTAGGTTTGAATAAACGATTCTTTATTTTCTACATGTTCCAAAAGCTTCAAATTAAGCCGAAAGAATATAACGAGAATCTAAATGTGACAAAACTATTGATTTCTAAAGGAAGATATTACACACGAGTAGGAATTATCTAAACTTGATAAAAGTAAGTGAGAGGCTGAATGAGAATTGTTACATATCTCGCGTTCAGTCAATAGCCAATTCGTATTCCAAACAACTAGCGCCGCCGTTAGAGGATTAATTAAAATTACGCGAGTTAACTCATGCTTACCTCTTTAACGTTCCATCGAACCTACCGACAATAAACGCGAGCCTCTTTCGCAGCAGACATCAACGAGCAAAGCCTGCATTGTTGGCGTTCCTGGCGGCGATCGGTCGTCACTCGGTTGGCTTAGGTCAGGTTCAGGCGTACCGTGAGTGCTGTGAGTCCAGTGCCCTGTGAGAACCGTTCCGGCCGATAAACCACCTCGTCCGCCGCGCCATGTAGAGGATTCGACGCGGATAGACGTCGTGAGGGTTAGGCCGGGTCAACCGAAACGCCGGACACGACGGAACGAACGCACGCGAAGAAGACGGCCGAGCAGCCAGTTAGTTAGCGCTACAATGCCTTCGGCCGGCCTCTCGACACGTACCACTCTTCTTCTCCCTTCGATCCTGCATCTCGTTTTAACCCACGTTGCCTGCCCACATTGACGCACAATTCAATTTTATCTCTGGCTGGAAAATCGATGGCGATCAAGCTTACAAAGATGGTTTAATTTTCACGTCGCGTCATTCCTACACGGTAGTCTGATAGTCACAGTTGAATGAGAACTATACGCGGCATGCCGATATCTCGAAAACTGCGCGTGTGATGAAGAAATTATACGGGCGGTGCGTAAGTTCAGTTTGACCACCCAGATACAGAAGAGAGTTGATTAAATGATAACTGAAAGATTGTCATAAAAACCTAACAGATCTATAAAATAATAAACATAATGCTAGATGTTTTCCAAGACAAGCCTTTTGTCAAAAGTAAAAACCTATTTTAAGAACGAAGAGAAAAGATTCTCGTTTGCAATGATATAATAATAATTATTATTTTGATCGCTAATTAATCTTCTCGATTCACTTGACATGGATTTTTCGTTTCTCTAACTCTTCGCGTGCAACCTGTTACGGATCATACTCCGTTTATCGCTCTTCTAGTGGTACTATAATAGCGGACGGGTTGAAGATAAAAGCGAAAGAAAAATTTGAAGGCATGATAAGAGCATTTCCACCCAGCAAACGCTGCCATTGCATTCGACTGTGTACATACGTACGTATACGTATATACGCGGATATAGTGCGTCTCTTGCAGCAACGGAAACTCCGGAGCTCGCAGTGCAATTCCAGCGGGCAGTGCAATGAGTAAAAATAAGGAACACAACCGGCTCCACCCACACGGTTTCCCCGTGAGAGATCGTACGTCAGTCTCATACCAACTGTGAATACAACAACAACGAGCTGGGCAGGTCCAATTTGCCGTTGCTTGCTGTAGAGGCGGCCGAGTAACACGTAGGGATACGGGAGAGATGGAGAAACGAGGTGGGAGATCAGATCAGCTGCGGCGAACCCGCCGGCGAGAGCGAGTCTGACTACTCGAAAGTCGATTTTCTCACTAAATCCGATTCCACGTGTAGCCCATCTCACCTCGATTTGTCAGAAGGAATAATAAGACTGTTTCCCCGAAAAACCGTGGATAACGCTGAGAGTCATCTCGATCTCTAGTCTAACAGCGAGTCTTCAAGTTATTTAAGATAGAACTGAAGTTTTACTACACAATGGAACATTTTGTATTTATGTTAAAAGTCCTTGTTGAAATTTTCGTGTTGAATTTTGAACATAATCAAGTGTTAATTTAATATAATATGATTATGTTATTTAAATATTTTGTGTTGAAATGGTATTTAACATTTCTTGATTTCAAAATAATACAATTTATGAGTAAATGAATAAAATAAACGTGTCAACACATTATAAATGTTAATTTTACTGAAGAAATGTGTTTACAAAATTTGTTTTCAAGTTGTATCAAATACACATATTACATTTCTTTCTTCATTATTAATTATGTTACTTTTTAACATATTCATTTTGTGTTAAATTAATACAGAAATTTGAGTGGACCATTTGGGACATGCAATATATGTTAAATTCAATACAAATTTTCCAAATGTATACACGAGTTAATTTCAGATTTCTTTAAATCGCAAGTTTGAGAGTCTACTGTGACGATTATGTTATCGGAACTCTAGAAAATGATTAAATGTATCACAGATAACAACTCAGTTAAATATCGATTAAATCAGAAATGATTTCAACAAAAGTCAATTTAATCGAAAAATTAATCGAAAGTTTTAAAAATTGTAAACTGCTAACAAAGAACGTTAAAATACTTGACTAAGGACTATAAACTTAACTATGATGAAGACCTAATTACGGTTACTACGTAACTCGTATTCTGATTTATCTCGCGAAACTCAATACTTGCATTATTCTGATGCATTATTCATAAGAATAGTGTTTCTCCATAACGAAGTTCGCAATTATGACGAAATTGATTAAAAATGCGGTTGTGCTTTTTTTTTAATCTGTTCGCGCAGCGGCGCTAGAGCGATGATAAGTTATCGATTTTGTTATACATTAAATTATCCACTGTGCGTCGGTGACGCCCCTCCATTTGTGTCGCGAACAATTACATTATCGTAGCAATTTTTTCTTATAATCGCACGCTGACGAGGGTCGCTTTGTATATCTCGCGGGATGCTCTTCAAATAGTCAATTTCATGAATAATCTAATTTTTCTGTCTCGGCACCGCGTCATCCCGTAGCTCTCATTAAATGCGTCTACGATGCGGCTATTCAGCCGATCGGGTCGTTGTACCAACCGAGAATAGAAGTTAGAATAGAAGTAGAGTATTAATGTCACTACTACCACACATGCAGCACTATTAACAACTCTGTTGGTGATAGTTCCTCAACGATGGCAATAGAGAATCATCCCTTAATTTTCTCCATTACCCGTCATCAACGTTCGCGTCATAAGAATGGTTCATCAAAAAAATTGTTGGAAAATTTCCGGTTATTCATGTGTAGCTATACAACGAAACAATATGTTAGAAAACATGTTTGTTACTTTAATTTTCGAATCGTATTCGTAATAAAGTATTGTCAATACTCAAAAGAAAGAAAAATAGCATGAAATGAGACGAAGAATATTGAATAATCAAATACTATAGAGAGATAATTTAAAATTAATTATTGTTTGTTAAAAAATTGTTCGAAAAAGAAAATACGTTTACATTAAATGTGGGAAAAAATAAACGGAAAATAAATAATGCAAAATTTTCCAAAGATTATCATATACACTTAAAAATTAACAAATAGCAAATGATTGAAACTAGTTTAGTTATTAACTTTTTATTTATTTATAAATAGCAACACTAATAAAATGGTGTAATAATTAGAACTCTTGGATTTCAACTGAATGTGTAATCTGAACAGCTTGTACGATGTAATAAATTTTAATTAATGCTATAGCGGCTTGTCTAATAATTCGGTCGCAATGTATTCTGATTGCGGTAATATTTCTCGTGTAACGACGGCGCGGGCGTACTTGCGCTTATTCACATGATACAGCCCTCGGCAAACGCGATTGACATCGGTTGCGGATAAATTGACGCGTAATCCGTCATCTCACAGTGGTTAAATGTGGAAAAACCGGCGCGTGGCGGTCGAGTCCTTGAGAGTCGTGCAAACGAAAGTGGGTCGAAAGGCAGAATGCGCGTATAAACGCCGGCGAGTCGGTCGCCGGCGCCGGGTTGGAAAATCGGTCGGAAAGTGTCTCAAGGAAATTGCTGAGGGAGCTGGTAAAATACGCGAGAATGCTGGGAAAAGACGTACGTTGCTCAATGTTCGTTGGTGCGGCGCCTGACTGCGCGCATGCTTTTATGCTTCCTAATGCATTTTTATTTTATTTTTTCTATAAACGGGATGAAACGACCACTTTGAAGCGTTTGTATATGCATTATGATTTAAAATGTAATGTGTCTTTTCCTCAAGCTTTTTTTATTTTATTAATAATAAGAATTATATACATTTTTAATAAAAAAAAATAATAAGTGATAATAAAGACTTTACAAGTCTATTCTACAAAAAGCAAGTTCTAATATATATTGTACCATATTATACATATTCTTACTTGTTTTGACGTATACAAAAATTGATTTTTTCTTGCTTCTGATATCTAATAAGAGCGTCACAATTAAAATTTTTAATTTATAATAAATCTGCGTAATTTTTAGTCTAAAGTAAAATAAGAAATTAGAAGTTTAGAACAAAAAATATCATACATAAAATATTTATCTAGCAGCGATATCTTTCGGCATCTAGCGTGCTAACGTTGTAGCCCATTTAGTCCATAGTCCTGTTAAAGTGACCCAGCCGATGCATTATTCGGCGCACGAGCCTCCCTCACGAGAGACGAAGAGCAAGAATTCGTCGTGAGAACCGCGAGCCCTTATCGAGCTTAGCTGGCGAACACGCCTGAAAGATTTAGCGGATTACGTCGAGTGAATCGCTCGACGAGCATTCGCGGTAAATGTTACATGACGTTCCGTTTTCTCTTGGAGATCCGCAGCTTTCGATAAATGGCTCTGCGAACGGGGCGCATTCGCTTGGATATTAAAAAGATGCAACACTGACAGGAGATAGGCACCTTAAGACTATGTTGAGGTATTGAGAATTTTTTTTAAGGATAGTGTATTGATCGTTAAATATTATTAGTATTCAGTTCAGTACTGTAAATAAAATGAGCTTGATGAAAAACAATCATTTTGAAATGGAACTTTCCAAACAAGTTTTAATATTTTGTAATTACTCCACATGTTCTCATGTGTTATATAGATATATGATTTATTGTTCTGATTATTGCATTATTATTCCGTTGTTCTTGTTTACTAGTAAATGAAAAGATAAATAATTGAACTAGCTAGTTTAATTATTAAAGATAAATAATCAAACTAGCTTTTCAACTTGATATTATATATCACTCATAAAATCTGAGAAATAATAGTGTTTTGAAAATATAACAATACATACTGTTATATATAATATATTATATAAAACAGTATGTATTGCTAACAGTATGTATATATATTATATATATTCCAGCTTCAGCTACGATATTATCTATCTGTAATATTGAAAAGAATTTCTTACGTACGCTAGTCATGCAATATAACCCGATAAAATTCGAATTATTTGGCTAGTGACATCAAGCGATGATACGATGTTCAATCTAATTTATAGTATACTTGAAATGTTTTGTCTGAGAGAGAAATATTTTTCTGATATAAAAGTGAGCACATTAAGAACTTAAATGTAATATCCACGGAAGTTTCTTTTAGTTTCTCGGACTTCCAACATCTACGCTGTAATGGAGAAGTATACTTTTATGTAATTCATTCTCGTGCTCTGTTAAGATGTTTTATCAACATTCCGAGACCGGGTTACTCAAACTTTGACCGCGTTCGCTGTATGGGAAAGCTGCACGTATAAGATAAATAATATACACACGTTTTGCTACAGTAAAATTATACAAGCTATTACGCAGCTTTGTGCAATTTTCTTGTCCATATAAGGCATGGATAACTTGTATACAAAATTTCAATAACTTATACGTAAAAAATATCAAAATATGTCTTGTAAAACATTCTAAAAATCAAGAAATAAAATTGCAAAGCTTTTTTTCTAAAAAAGTGGTTATTAAAATTCTGTCATTGCACTCATTTTTAAAAGTATTAATAATGATGTACAATCGATTTCTAAATATACTCTAAGAATTTATATAGCTATATAAAAGAAGAAATGTATAACATTGACTGGCTGTTCAGTGCTCGTTACTACAAGAAAAGTTAGCAACTCCTAGACTTTTTTGTATAAATATTTCGAGGATTAAACTTTCCCGATAAATTTTTATCTCAATGTAGCTAAAATTGACGTCTGGTTCCCGTTATATAGAACAACCATCCATTTGACACCTGAGTGCCGATGTGTAAAGTGTCAGCAGTTAAATGGACGCGTTAAATGGAAGACGGATGCTATCGGACGAAAGCGGCACGCTTTCCTCTGCAGCAGAATTATGTCGATCATCTCGGAGCTGCAATATTTTCGCAGAAATATCGATGCAATAACGTGCTAGAAGGTGAATTGTAGCGCTTTATCATCTGCTATTTTTCGTACAACGGTTTGTAATACACGTGTAGTGAGATGCGGAAACGTACATCTCAAGAGTCCGTAATAGATAATATATCAGGATAAAATTATTTCAGTGAGATTTGTAAATAGAAATCATAACGTCATAACGAAATGTAAAAAGGAAACAATGTAATTGTAAATACGATAATTATTAACAATCGGAAAAACAAATAATGTGTTTCGTGCAATTCTTGATCGACAAATATAAAGTTGATCTTTTTTAAACGAAAATGTTTTGACGATGAATGATATAAACAATTAATGTTTCAGCTATTTAAAAACTTAAACACAAATCCGTAGACACATAAATAGAAAACAAGATTTTATTTTACTTTTATGTAAACTTTTAATAAGAATTTAATGAGATAAAAAATTTTTAATTATTTAAAATTTTTTCCATTTAGTTTCCGCGTTAAAAGGAAAATTACAAATTGTTGCAGAAATTTCTAACTGACAGTACAGAAAAAACTAAATCAAATATTAGTATTAAATTAAAATTAACTCTCTTCAAAAATCATTGTTTTTCATATATAAACAAGAAATTATATTCTTGCTTATACATGTATATATGAAATAATGATTTTTATAATCTTGCTTATATATTATTTAATCTTCTTTAAAAAGTTTGATAATCTTAAATTTCAGTAAAATATATTTTTATTTTATTATTATAATAATTATCTGAAAAGCGCAAGATTGTTTTAATAATAATAATATCAAAAATTCTCATTCTTCTTGGTTTGAAGATACTATTTTCTTTCTGATACTTTTTCTTCTCAATTCATGATAATTATTATTGATTAATGAGAATATATTTTTCTTGATGAGACTATATAAAATTCTTTATGTCAACAAATTACGTCTGTTTAATATTATATAAGCTCTTTTCAATATATAACATTTCGAAAATAAGAGTATTCTCAAAGTAAGAAAATTCTTTTTTTCTGTGGGGATATACAATAATAGCTGTATATTAACTAATAACCACACAGAGCTATCAGAACATTCAGGTGCAAAATGGATGATTGAAGATATTAAAGCACAATGATTTTGCTTTTTTCCGGCCACTTGCAGCGATCCGAAAATTCAGCAGACGTTTGTTTCTCTGCGCGAAAATGTCGATTTCCACCTTCGCGTTTTCGATCGCGCCGCGTGTCACGCGCACGTGGACATATAAGTACCGGTCCGCGGTGCGCCGAAATAACGAGAGGGAGTGAACGAGAGAGTGAAACGGGAAGCAGGAGGGCGGAAAAAAAAAATATGTCGAGAGTCGGTCGTGCACGTACCCGCCGACCCGTAACACACGGCACATTTTGTCCAAACTCGGCGAGGACGTACTTTCACGCCGCACGCGCGTCGCACGCGCTTTCACGAGCCTACAAACCAACAGTGACGAACGGCGGACCCGTCTCACTTGGACGGCTCCCTTTNTTTTTTTTTTTTTTTTTTTTAATTCAAGCGAAAGTTGCATTTAACGCATATGATCTCATCGATCGAATCCTCAAAATATACCTGTTTTCGGAGTCAACGCCATTAAATTTGGATTATTTTGTTAATCGATTTTCGATATTTATAATTTTTTTTTTAGACTGCTCTAGGAAATCGATAATGCCAGTTAAATTATTAATTACCAGGCGAGCTTCCAATCAACGTTTAATATAGTCCAAATTTAATTGTTGATTCCGAAAAGAATCCCATTTGGAATATTTGTTCGATCGTGTCAGGTGTCAGCGGTCGTGATAATCGAAAATAATTTCCGTCAGGCGATCCGCGAAATTTACGAAACATTGCTTTAATTCGCGTGTCCTCTTTGCGCGTGTGTCGCGTTCAAACACGAATATCGCATTATAAACTGCATTGTGTTGCCGGCGTGCGTATCAAATATTCACGGGGTTTGTATTTATGAAACGCTCATGAAATTTATATTGTTGCTTTGTGCGGCGCGATGTATGCGCGCACAAAGTATGTGTGTATGTGTATATGTAAATATGTCACTGTGCACTTTGCAGTCATTTCTCGAAATATGACGCAGCTATCGTGGCCATCGGAAAGCTGTCAGAATACGGTTTTAAAGTAAATCTATTTTGATTAGATGTAACTTTTTTTTTACGAGCGATTTTAGGATGACGATAAGTTCGCGCGACAGCGCTGTCATTGATTATATATCGTTTATATTGGAGTACAGAAACTCTAAAGTCGCGCAAGCAGCAGCGAGTCGCTTTTACGATCCACTTTCATCGTTTAATCGTTTAATCGTTAGAAACTTAGTTTATGCGACTAGCATGAAAAATTGTTCCTGCGGTCAACGATTATGTAGAAAACGCAGTCTCAGAAATCACGCGATTCAGATTCCTCTGTCACATCGCTTTAAATATCTAATAATATACGTGAAAAAAAGTCGGAAGACATTTCTTAAGATGTTATTAAAAAGTAGAAAACTTTCTAGAAATTTAATAATAAGAAATTGATATATATTTACGTTTGAAGAAAATAGATAAGTAACAGACACTCGTCTGATTATTAGCAATGTTCTCGTTCTCTAAATAAATAGGGCTGACATTTAATTTTCCAAAGCATATTGATATTTAAGTTAGTGGTTCCACAATTGTAGGGCAGAATTTAAAATGTTACCGAAGTAAATACGAATAACGTGTAATTAAAAAAAATTGCTTTGCCACAGATAGTACTTTCAATCGTTTAGTGTCACTTACAATTAGTGTTAACTCTTACGACTGGAAGCAAATACAAATTTCCCGAAGCAATTGTTGGTAAAATTGTCATTAAATTTTTCGTAGTAGAAACTTCGTTGCGGGACGATAATAGCGGGTAATCAAACGTTAACGTTATAAATCCGCAAAATGACGTCGTTAAAAATGAGATCGGCTCACTATGCGAGAATGTGCATAAAAGCAGCTGCCGACTGCGTCACGCTAAATGAAAGCCACCCGTGAAAATCGTGTCATTCCATTAAAGCAGCGGGACGCGCACGGTTCGTCGCATACGGCGCGGCGCGTAGTAATTCGAAAAATCGAAACGAGATTTAATTAACTCAGGATCGGGAGTAAAGCTATTGATTTCGATATCGTTGTTTATGAGGTCTATTACGATTTGGTTGACCAATTCCCGATTAAATTAACTTTTTTTTCCTATTAAAACGATAATGGCTATAATTAAACAAATTGAATGAGCGCCGTGTCGCACGAGGGATGATCGCATTATGGGATATGGGCTAATATAAAATAATGTGAACAGGATTACAGCATTTGGATGTAATAATGAGCATGGCTGCACTTTAACTAGAAAAAATAATACAAACTTGTAACTAAAAAAATAATATAAAAATGAAAAAATAATATCAATTACAATGATGAGTTGTATTAATGGAGTATCATAATAAAAATAAAAATAGGAAAAACTTGTTTAAAAATGATTGCTATACATTGTGGCAAATCATTATAACACATCATATGTATGCAGCTAATAGTATCGCTCATATTTGGATCGCACAAAATCGCAAAATTCAAAGAAGGAAGTAAATTAGAATATTAGATATTAGGAATAGGAATTAAAATTTTAAAATCAGTTTTCTGAAGGAATATTAAACGTAACGCACAATGGATACGAATTAAATATATCGTACAAGATATAACATAACTTATTATAGTGTTTAATGAGAAAACTGATTCTAAAATTTTAATTTCTATTCTTAATATCTAATATTCCTCTATTGTGCGCAAAGCGTTACATAAGTGACACGAATTAAAATGGAAATTCACGCAAAAATGCTAGGAATAAAATTTTAATATATTTAAATATGAAAAGTGCATATAAATAAACATGGCTGGTCATCCTCTAGAAAACTTGAAAGAGCATGGTGCTTAATATATTATTAACGACAGAAATGCCTCATGTCGTTATATCAAAACTGCGGCTCTCTAGGAGCGAGAAAATGTACGTGCAGTACACAAGTTTTTATCTCGGTACTATCTCATTACAACGTATGCACGCACGAACGC
This sequence comes from Solenopsis fugax, assembly GCA_003595255.1. Classification (NCBI taxonomy): domain Eukaryota; kingdom Metazoa; phylum Arthropoda; class Insecta; order Hymenoptera; family Formicidae; genus Solenopsis; species Solenopsis fugax. The sequence continues at coordinate 41,056 of QKQZ01001343.1, read as the reverse complement.
ACGCATATATGCGTGCAATCGAACACGTACTCTGTTGTGTCGTTGTAGCGACAATCACGTCACTCGCGAGAGTGCGACTCGCCGGACGTCGGACGCGTGAGGTAATTCTAAAAATCCGAATGAAATTTAATTAAACCGGGTACGCGAAGCTGACCTCCCGTTAACTCGGCGCGTCATTGCGTTCGCGCCTGCCGCTGCGCTGCGTGAATCGCGCAGTGCATTGTTGTACAAAATGCACCGGGCGATGTCTCGAAACGATTTCCCGTGCCAAATTACCTTTTTTCGGATCTATTTGCAACTTAAAAGCCTCTCGGACCGCCCGCAGCTGAAATTTACATCGGCAGCGCTATCGACTGTTTCGCCGTTATCCACCCGTTCACGAAAAACCCGCCGTAATTGGAAACGTCGAAGCGAGAAGAGAGATGAGACGAGACGCATTGTATAATGAAGCGAAAATTCTCCGATGCGGTTTCGCACTTGCAAAAATATTCATTTGTGCGAATGGGCGTAACAATTATTTCGGGTCGCAAAGCAGATTACAAATTAATTACGTATCCGAAAACATTACGGACAATGAGTTCCATTTATCAAGTGTTTGATTCAATGATCAAATGATATTTAGCACAAATTTTATGTGTTCAATTACAATAATTAGAGCATTATCAATTACATTTATCTCATTTATACGTTATAATTTTTATCAGCAAATATCTGTCAAATTGAGAATTTGATCGTTTGAAACAGTAAAGTTGCGTTTATTTTATGAAATATTGGACGAAATAAAATTGCGACATTTTATTGCTATATTATATTGTGTGCCTTATAATAAAAGAAATTAAATCGAATATTTTCCATTTATGTAATAAAAAATAATGTTCGAGTTACTGGGGATATGACATAAGATATGTGTACTGAGAAAAAAAGTGTTAGATTAAACTTAATTGACTGAAATTTTTCAACTTGATTAAATTTTTTTAGTTGAAGTATTATGTATTTAACTCACAAGGAAACATTCCCAAGTGTGAATTTCTGATTTTAATGAAACTTTGTATACGTATAGGTTACATAAATAGATGAATTTAGAAAATATTAGTTGCTGCCCGAAAATGGTTTTAAAGGGTAAAAAACACCCCTCATGTGTAAAGCAATTGTCAGCTTTTTTTGTTAATACGCAAAAACTATTCAAAATATAAAAAAATATTTTATACAAAAGTTTTACTATAAAATTACTTCTATTCATTCCCGTCAATCATACTTTTTTAAAATTAATTATTTAAAAAAATTTTTTTCAAAAATTATTTAAAAAAAATATTATTAACGGGAATGAATAGAAGTAATTTCATGGTATACTTTTATTGTAAAACTTTTGTACAAAACATTTTTTGATATCTTGAATAGTTTTTGAAATATAACAAAAAAGTTGAAAATTGCTTTACACAAAAGGAGTGTTTTTACCCTTTAAAATCGTTTTTGGGCAGCAACTGATATTTTCTAAATTCATCTATTTATGTAACCTATATGTATACAAAGTTTCATTAAAATCGAAATTCACACTTGGGAATGTTTCTCTGTCAGATACATAAAATACTTGAACTTTAATTTAAGTATTTATATGTTTAACTTAAATATATAAATACTTGGATTAAAGAAATTTTATCAAGTTGAAAATTTTAATCAAGTTAACAACTTTTTTTTCTCATGGCACACACACGCACCCACGACAGCAATCTTTATTATGTCATAAAGTTAAAAATATTGCCATCAATTTTTTAAACAGGACATTCCTGCATTTACATTTTCTGCACACATGCAACATACGGCCCCGAAGAAGAAACATAAAGAGACGTTGTATAAAAGAGGGAAGGTTCTGTAAAAAATATAAAACTGATAATCATCGCGGCCATACGTGTTTACGCCACCCTCGCGACTCTCGCGAGGCGCACGTCGCGGCTGTGCGCGTTCTCACGTGCGTGAAGCGCGCAAGAAGCCTCGGCCTTGCGTCGGCCAGGTATCGCCGGTACGCCGGTCGTGTCGCCAAAAATAGCCGACCGATTGTAGCATCGGCACGCACGAATAAGTCCGTGTATCCTAGTACGAGAGACGACCTCACTGCGCTGCGCGATTCCCTTTTTATCGGTGGAATTCGCTTTCGAGCGAAAGCTTGGAATTCCAACGGAACCGGTTCCCCGGCTGCCGCGGAACGAGAGGACGAACCCTCTAAGATGGAGGAGCAGGCGGAGGTATCGGTGGGCGATCGTCGTTTCTCGGTCTTCTCCTTCTTTCTTCTTCCTCGGGCGACTAGATCGGTTTCTCTCGCGACCAATAAATCTGCACGACCGCGGTGCGCCAGCGTAATCGCGCGGCTCCTCTGCGAGATCATATACGTGAGAACGAGCGACAAATCGCCTCGATTAGCGGTATTAGCGCTTCGTGACCTGGCGATGTTGCTGGCGCGACTTTTACAGCGGCAGCGACACTTTAAACGAGACAAGAGGGGAAGAGAGAGAGAGAGAGAGAGAGAGAGAGAGAGAGAGAGAGAGGGGTTGTCGCGCACGATATTAACGGGCCGAGTCCCGTATTACCGCTCCGCAATATACGATTAATTAGCCGCGCGTTAGAGATTGCACTCTGTTCCGGAATGATCGGAAGAGCAGAATGGGAAGGCCGTTATGTATACTGGGATGAGATACCTCGCAAGAGCAATAAGTAAATAAATGCAACCCGTGAACATGTGATAATGACCAAATGGAAAATTGCTGCTATGAGAAGATTTACTTATTTTTATTAAAAAATTAACAATAAATAAATCTTAACAAATAAACAATAACATATAATAATGTCGTAGTTATTCTCTTAATTATTTGACATACTAGAAGCTATCAAGCTATAGTTCTTTTTTACAGTTCCAAATATGTTTTATAAGTAAATCTATAAAGTATCAACGTTGTAAGTATCAAAATGGAACAAATGCATTTTATTATATGAATGGCAAGTACTGTGTTCTATCATACTAATATCTGATGCGGCAATTGCTGCTATAAACGGAAAAAAATGGACAGAGCAACCTTTGCATTTTTACTTGGATTCACAATGTTTTGAAATTTTAATCACTTTAACACAATTTTTTGAAATTAGAACTTAATTAAAAATATTTGCAGAGACTGATTGGCCAATTTTTTGTAGAATTTTAAAAATAATAATTTTCAGAAAAATAAGTTTTCTCTTTCTTCTGAAAAATTTAAAGAATGGCACTTACAATGTTTTACTTTGGCACATCTCATATAGTAATTCAATTCTCTTGAAGTTATTCTTTTTTTTTTTGGTTTACTGAACTTTAGTTCTACTTTTTTAGTTTATTTTGCACGAACTTATTTACATATTGACACGTGTAATTTTTGTGATTTTCGATTATTATTATATTTCTATTTCAATGTATTCGTGTTATTCACATTAATTATAATTTGATCTGTTAAGCTGAAGATGACTAATTGTAAGTTAAGTCGAAACGTACCTATATATTGTTTTAAGTATTTCTAAAGAAAAATATATTCTTTTCACCTTTTAACAGTTCGTCTTTGACCTATCTTCTTTATGATTCTATTGTTGAGATAAACGAGCATATATTTATATTTTTGAAATTATTTGTAGTTTAATCAAAAGTTAACGCATTAAGTGAAGAGAATAGAAATGAAGAAAGGAATCGCTCTAATTTTATTATCTAGATAGAATCCTCTAGATCCTAATTTGCTAATGTTAGTTCTGTACTTTTTAATAAAAAGAACATATTGAGATTGTGAAGATGCATACTTACCTAGTATCACGTATTCTGACAGTAAGACAAAAAATATCTTCTAGCTATTGTACCGTATTTTTTCCTCCTGCAATTTCAAATGTAAGTTATCTCTCACGTGGACGGGAAACGTTAAAAAATTACGAAAGTTGAGGTTCGCATCATATGCGGCTACGCTTGGGACCGTGTATCGCGGTATTTCTGCGTTAATGGAACGGTCGGTACAGCAATCGCTCTTAAGCAATTTTACGGTACAATTTTAATTGGCTCTCGCCGGCCTATGTGCGGATTGCATAAATTACTATTCTCGCGTTATACGTATGAGTTATACAAGTGCGTTTTAATTTACGATCCGAACGATTAATGCGCTACATCGCGCCGCGCTTCCGATAAAATCACGTTTGCTGGATAATCTCGTGAAAAACTAGCCAATGTAACCTAGAGCTTATAAATATGTAATTATAACGATACATGGGGAAAAATATATTAATATGAGTAATATGCATACGTGTATGTGTGTGTACGTGCGTATTCCACATGCTAAAATATTTTACGTGGCGTTACGAGAATAGTATGCAGAAACGCGAGAAGTGCAAAATAAGCTAAAATAATGTACCCCATTTCATCTAGAGTATAAAAATGTCTCGAGATGTATCCTCCTGAGCTCTAATTAATATCTGTTAATTAGCAGAAGAGCAAGGAGGAGTCGATTATTTATGTTTGCGAATTGCCGAAAATGATATTAACGATATTAATTTAATCTGAAATATATGCACCGGAGTACATTGGACACTCAACGCATTTCGCAAAGTTGAGGATTTAATGAAAGTTTCGTATAATGAAAGCTGTAAATTGCAAGTATAAATATATAAGGCTTAGAAAACGACGTGACCGAAGATACACCGATCATCTTGTTATTAGAGAAAAATCGAGTCTAGATTTGTCACAGCGTCCGTGGATGAGAGGAAGCGTGCGGAATATCCGCAGGATACCTCCTCGCGTGCACGATAATATTGTAGCAGGCGTATGACCTACGCGATAGTATTTAAACATTATAGGAGGCGAGTTATAGGACGGCTCGACGGCGGCGACGAGCTCTTTCGCTCGCGCTGAGGGAGGCAGCGCGGGTGAGGACGAGGAGGCCGATGCTGAAACTAGCCTGCCGGAACGATGCGTCGTCTCGTTGCGGGATCGTTTCACCGGCAGGCAATGTTCGGCCGATAAATCTGCACCTCCGTATACGCGCGTAATCGCGATCGTTTTGCACGCGCCTGCCGCGCGGCATATGCGCCTGCACACGCTTGTGCGATGCAGCGACAAAATGCGCCTCTCGCGATTCGCGGCAATGCACGCGCGTTGCATGTATGTACAGGGCAGCGTTCTCCGCGCTGTAATTACGATATGTGTCACTATAATTTACGGCCCACGTAATTTTTCTCAAATTATTATAGCGCGCTCAACGAGATTCGACTCGTAATTTTCCAAATTACTATTTTTCCGCGACAAAATAATTGTCTGACTGCCTTGCCTAAACGTATCGTTCCCTTGTTATCCTATTAATTTCCTGCAATCGTTATCTGCAATGGTTACATTAAAAAAAAAAAAAATGTTTCCCTACGTCTATACGCAAACGAGAATAATTTGTGCATAGAATGTATAAACGTTTCTCTTTTTATTCGGCTCTTTAATTATACATAGCCTGGAGGAGCAAAGAATGCAAATTAGATTACTGCCGTTTATTTTCTACTCGTTAAAAGTCGCCCATTTTACACACTAAAGACAATTTTATTATTCCATGCATAAAGGGAGAAAGAGTTAGAGAGGAAAAGACAGAGAGAGAGAGAGAGACAAATGACTACACGTTAATAATTATTCTCAACATTCTTTCGATGTACTGTAATAAAAGCACAGAGCAGTATAATCTTGTTCCTATTACATCGGAGTTCTCGTTGTCAAAATTTTGATGGTATTTCATAAAGCATTTACGACGCAATCCGGTGCGGCAGGTCGGCGGGGTCGTTTAGTGCCCGTGAAAGAAAATAATTTCGCGGTAGGTCGGCGTATGGGTTCGTATCCGCGTTATGGTGATAAAATCCAGCGGGCGCCTTCCCCACGCGCGTGTGCGCGAAAGGTGGAATAAAGTGAAATAGTATCACTCGATTTTGGAGCGGAAATTGAGACGGTCTCCTCCTTTCCGCTTTCCTTTCTTCGCGACAAAGGGACGCAACTCTCATCTTTATCGATGTATACGGCGCGCGGCGCTCTGGCTCGCGGCGAGATTCGCGAATCCGCGAACGCGGATACGACTGTACTTACATCATCGCGTTTACGGTAACGCGCGGCAATGTCGTTGCAATATCGTGTGTACTACGCTACGCGCTACGCGCTACGTGTTACGCCGACGGCGCAGAAATATAACGTAACGGATCGCCGGAACTCGCGGCACGCGGCCCATAACGTCGTAACTTGCGCGAAATTATGGGATATATTTGCGCGACTATTTAGTGCTTCGACGTGAGCGCGACAAATAATGATGTCTTATTGTAACCGATACATTACCCTCGCCGTATATACGCGCGTGCATTCGCGAGCTCGCAACACAGGTGCGATTTATACGATATGATTATGGAAAATTGGTCGCAACGTCTGGAATAAGAGAGCGTATTTTATTAAGTACCTGTAAACTTGTACTCTTCTCCCCATCGATGGAACGTGCGAGTATTACGTTCGACTATTTTGTCTGTCCATTTAGATATTTCGTTGAATTACTTTTACGACTCTTTTGTTTGTTTATCCGCTTTTATTTTAGTTTATCTTATTCGCGCGTTATATGATTATTTCGCTTTCGATTCTGTTTTTCGCACTACTTACGCTGTCACAGTTTCTGTTTGTATTATGAGATGATTCTACTCGCTATTTATATTTTCTCGATTTATATATAACGGGGTTTATGCCACTTCCTTACGCACGTGCTACAGTTGTTTTATTTATTTATTCTACACTGAGAGAGACATTTTTTTTAATGAAAAAATACATTTTCTTAAAACCATACATTTTTATGCAAGCATTTGTTTGTTCTGTTTCAATAAAAATATTTACTTTTAAGTAAATAGACATATTACCAAGTATATAATTTTATATTTTCACATTTTTTACATTAAAATAATGATTTTACAAATAGGTTAATAATATCATTAAACTTAATTAAATTGCTTTCATTGATTAAAAGATCTGATTATCTCGAATATAAAAATAGTCTAACAGTAAATATTTTCTAAAACTGCAAGAAAAAATTACTTGATTAAAAATTATTTCTTTATTTACATAAATATTTAAATTAAAGAATTTTTAACTTGACTGCAAGTAAAAAAGCTATTAAGACCCATCGACTAAATAATTTTTTTGTGTTAAGTAAAATTCTTCTGTTTTAAGATATTTTTTTCTCAGTGTATTCATGGTGATAATAGTCATCTTTGTTCTCTTATCACATAGTGATACGTTTGTGTACTTTTTTGTCATGTATATTTTTTTTATTTTCTCTCTGCATATATCTTATCTCACGATAATGACACACAACGTTTACTTATTTTCTTTATTTTAGTATTACAACTAGTTTATTTCCTGATTTCATTTACGTATTATCACGCTTATTTCGCTCGCTTATTATGCGTATATTATGCGTCGTGATTAAGAAGACGGAGGTAACGAGTCGCTTCGGCTCGCGGTGTGCACGTCATTACGGCTTCCCGGTGCGCGCCGTCGCGAGACAATTTAGCGTTTCAATACCGCCGTAATAGAAAATCACTTCTTGATACGTTCCACGCGAGACGAACGCGGCGCTGTCTCTGTAATTGCGATGTAGGAATACCTACGCGCCGTACGCCACATCGTCCGTACGTTTGGACGAGTCACGGGCAAAATAGAGCCGCCAGTTCATCGTCCAAGTCATTCTGCACCGGAAATATAATTACTTCTTCTCTCACGTCTGACAGATTCCCTACGCGTCGCGGAATAGACGCGACGGAAAATTTCCGCGATTAATACGCGACGTCAGGGTCGGTGACGTGGACGATTCGAGCGTGCGATTCGTTTGCCGACTTGTTATTTCACAGCGAATTGTAACGAACAGAATGTCTCGAGGGCTATTGCAAGACGTTTTACGTTTCATGAACGGTGCTTCTTTTTTTTATTAAGCGTCGTCGCGAAAATTGCCTCCAAAGCTTTCGCTGAAGCTGTCACGGAATCGTTTGAAGCTATTCGATGCGGAGATCATCCACCTTCGCTGAAGACTCTCGAGAAGTCAATATTGAACGGGACGTCTTGAAGTGACGTTTGAGAAAACGACGCTCAATTGATAGATTAAAACTGAAACAGTTTAATTGGTATTTGCGTTAAAATCGAATCGCTTCTAGGTTAAATTTATATTTTTCTCATTCCGACGTAATCGATATGATAACGTTTATGGAGAAAGAAATTAACAAATAATATTAATACATCAATGTTCTCTATAGTATCTTCAGAAAAGCGCGAAAGGCGGACAATGACTTTTCAAGATGAAATTGATCACAAATGTTTCAAAGAAAAGTGTCAATTAACAAACGTCGATAGTAGAATTGACATTCTTCCATTTAAATTCTACCAGAAAAATCCAGGGTTGAATGTCAATTTTTTCTTTACGATGTCCACTTTAAGAATGTTTTGACTATACAATGCAAGCTAAAAGTTATCGAAATTTAAAAACTAAAAGCTTTTTAGGTTTATTCTTTTTTTTCCCCTAATCAACGACAAAAAATGTTGATCGCGAATGCCCGAATTTTGGCCCTGAAACCAGCTACAAAGAAAAAACAACGAAACGTAATGATTTTTGCAGCGAAACTGAATATATATTGTTGCAATTTTAAACGAGTAAGAAGATCTAAATGAATTTTTGCATAAATATTTATTAGAGTTTTGTTAATATATGTAAAAATTTTGATTTAATTCGTAATGCTATTTTCTTATCAAATTTGCAAATAAATTCTACAAAACACGATTTTACATAAGAATCAAGAATAAACAAGAAAATAAAATAACTTTTAGCTAAATAAAAGAATCGTACTCAAATTTTATACGGATACTCAAACACAATAATACAACAATCTGTGAAATTTTTATATTTTTAGTAATGTTGTGTGATATGACATACATCCTTAAGTGACTGCCGATTAACAACGATTTTGCGTTACTGCCGTAGCACCATTTCTTTTATAGATATCCGATGACGATCTGTAACGTGTGTGTGCATGTACAGAAAGAATCGAATCGACATATTTAAATGGTGACTGCCAATTACAAAGTATCGATTCTGTTAAACAATAGTTTTAAAAATGGCTATTGATTATAGATATGTTTATTAACGAGTATCTCGTAATATGAATTCTAATAAAAATACTGAAAAAATGTCAATAATAAAGTAAAAATATCGTTTTCTTCTTTGAATAAAAAGCAGTTTATTTCATTTAAGATATTAATGAAACAATCGATAAATCTATTAGGTCAACGTTTGCCTGCACCAAAAATATATTTTCTATAACGAAAAATCGCTAAGTAAAATATTTTCATTCTTTAATACGTTTAAATGTTTCGTTAGTTTCTGACAATGAAAGATATTTTATGTGATGACCCATTATTGCACTGAGATCTTCGATTTCAGTAATGCCCGATTTATTTCACGCCCAAGACAATTTCGATATCAGTCGCTTATCGTTCCTGTCGGGATCGCCAACAGTCCAGCTGCTCGCCGACAGGTCTACGACTATGACTCAACGTTTAATCGGTATTTATCCCTGAGGTGGCGATGCCACCTCGAGCCATTCTCGTTTGACGATAACTTCGAAAGGCAGCGACGAGCTCAAGTCGACGTCCATTACGTTAAATCACGTACGAAGAAGCGTGCTCTCCGGGATACACGTAAGCGCGCGGCAATTTATCAGCGTGCGGTTTATTTACACGCGGGTCCTCCCGGTGACGATGCCGAAGGGAGGAGGGCCTCCCTTTCATCTCTTTCATTTGCCGGATAGTCGGACGGATGGTAGCGACCGAATTCGAAAACGTCATTTAATTCGCCGCCGAGGACATTTCACTTTCTGTCCGCCTGTCTGCCCATCTGCCCGCCCGTCCATGTGTCGCATCTCTTTTCCCTCGTTCTCGCTTTTTGCACCGCCGACCGACCGACCAATCGCGCCACGTCAGGATACCGCCACCGCGTATCGATCATGCAACGCGTGCAGAGATCGCTCGACGACGGACGAATCGACGAGATTTTTTTTTCCCGATATCCCGCGCCCGCAGTCCGCGTTTCAATTAGAGCTCGCGGATGAATGGTACTTGCGAGGGGGGGGGGAACGTGCAGACAGAAAGATCCGAGGATGGGCATGATACTACGTCATGGGCCGTATATGGGAGGAAGGTAGATGAGAGCACACGAATGGTAGATTGCTGTGACCGGCACAGAATTTCCGAGAGGTCGAAATTTGCGTCGTGGAACAGCACTGGGCCTGAGCGTGTGAAACGAACGTGTACGATATGTAGTATTTTTACGTGACAGTATTTTTATATGACTCTGTGTGTGCGTGTGCGTGTGTGTATGTGTGTCAACAGACATTTGCTTGAAATATTTATTCCATTGTGCAAATAATAATTTAATCTCTAACGTGTGCACGTTCCACATTCTTAGAGCATTATATTCTTTTACATTATGCATCTATGCATTGCAGAACGTTTTCAAATGTGGAGAGAATCCACATTTAGTCCGAATTACTTCACGTATTCTTTCAGGCTTGCAAATATTATATAAGTTGACATTTAATCCATTAGCGTTGAAGATTTTTTTCTAGATTGGCAGAAACTAGATTTCTGGTGAAATTGATTCACATTTATGTACGTACTGAAAGTGAATTATTATATATAACATGTATACATCAATATAACAGCGTATTCCCAATAGTATTATTAAATGGAGAAAAGGGATAGAGAGAAAGAGAGAGAGAGAGAGAGAGAGAGAGTAATATTAAATGGAGATGAGAGAATATAACGAATTCGAGAGGATTATAACGAATTCGCGTATACATTCTGAATTGAATTGTTAATTGCATTTAAGCCGCTTAAAACAATCACGATTGTATTAAATTTCCAGCATCGGTTAGCGCTAATTCTTTTTAACTAAATTTTTCTTCTTTACTTATATTACAAATAGGATGATATCCTGGGAAAACAAATTTATTTCATACAAATTGAAATAAGTGCTTTTTATAAATTTTACTTGTGTGATTTTTATATACCTTTTTTCAAATTCAATCGACGCGCCGAATTACTTTTCCGGTCATAACGCAGCTATAAGTTGAACATGAACAGGTAATATCACATTTATTAAATTAGAAATAATTTAATAATTAGCGATGCTAACTTGCATTATAAATATAGTAAAATTTATAAAAAGCACTAAGATCCAGCTTGACCGTAGAAGGCGTTCTTATTTCAATTTGTATGTATTTACATTAACGGTCGAATATCTCCAATTTGAAATTTATTTCAGCTTTTATGAGATATTTCAGTCAATTTTTTTTTCCTCGCATCAACTTTTTCACATCTTCTACATAAATCATATCTATCTCTTAGCTCTCGAGTGCTTGTCTATGAAAATATAATAACTCGCTTCTCTATTCAAGCGACAGCCGCGGTAATGGCAAGTATAGCGGCGCCGATGCCATAATACCCGTTTTGTTAAGTTCTTTCGACCGCAGCTCATTAAGCTCTCTCTTGCCTTTTTCGCCGATGAATCTTGGAACGCGCGATGGCAACGAAGATACTTCGTCATAATTCAGGAGTTCCTGAACAACTGAAAGGCACACGCGAACACCAATGGCGTCTCGCTGCATACCGCCTGAAAGCACCCATCGCGATTCACGTTCTGCAGAGTTTGCACTCGTCTTTCACTCGCCCGCTCTCTCGAAGCCGTACTTTTTTATTGCAAAATTAAATTTGCATTTCGGGCAACGGAATACTCAAGGTGCATTCGCGATATAAAAGTGTCGTCTTGAGGAACTACGCGACGAGTCTGAGGGCTCTTTTGCGGTTTCTTTTCCCTTTGGTTGTTCGTTATTTTGCGGAGTTCTGAAAACCACGAAGCTAAATTTTTCGCACTGACCGCTGGACGAATGTTTACGCCAAAACTTTTTCACCAGTCATTTTTCTTGGCGAATATTCTATTTCTTATTGCGTCCTTATTGCTATATAGATCATAAAGTTGTCATGGATAATACATTTAATGCTAAGTTTCTTGATTTTATCATTTTTATTTTAATATAAGTTTTATTTATATAACATTGATTATGAGTTTTATTTGTATATTATTATGATTACAAATTTCATTTATGTAATATGTACACTGAAAAAAAGACTGGTTATAACTACCAAATGTATAGTGAAATAGTATCAATTAAATATTTGGTCAATGTAACCAAAAATAATTTTATTTTTTTAAATATTTAGTAACTTATACCAGATTTGATAATACTTACTAAACATTTAGTAAAATAAAATTATTTTTGGTTATATTGACGAAATATTTAATTGATACTATTTCACTATACATTTGGTAATTATAACCAGACTTTGTTTTCAGTGTATTATGTTGAATAGTAAGGTAGAATACTTTATTTTTTTTTTACGTAACAGTCTAAACTATTTTTTAAATCTAACTGGCGATTGTGTGCAACGAGCAAACGAATATCGACATTTATGTTTTATGCAAGATGTCGTTCTGTTTGAACTCGAAAAGTAAGGTTTGTCTCTTTTGCCCTGTGCTAGCTTATTTAACTAGTGCAGTTTCCAACGAGACTACAATTATTTTACATTTGGCAAACACGCATTCACGCTTACTAACACTTTATTTAATCATTATTAACTTTATCGCAATTATTTCCTTATTGATCGAAATAATTAAACATCATTATGGAAATATTTTGGTAATAAAAATAACGATATTATTATATTTGAGCTACATAATGTTGCTCTAAATTCAAACGATAATACAGACTAATGAGAGTAATAACGCGATTGGAAAAGCGCAAATAACTTGTAAAAAGAAACTTGTTTACGTTCATACTGACAACATCGTTTTATCATTACATATAATTTATTAAGAGACCAGAGAAACGAATTCCGCAAAACCATTTGTATCGCTGATGATGACTCGAAACGAGTTGAAATTTTCGGTGAATAATAAAGATTTTTTTATAAGTTAATTGCGTTCTTCTTATTTACATTATTTTTTATCTGAAATTTAAATGATTTATATAATAGGTATAAGTAGGATACTGTATAGGATAATGTGGCTCTTTGCATATCTCTCTCTTATTGATGTTTAATTAAAAAAATAAAACTCAAAATCAGACGATTATACTTACATTTAGCATTAAATGTACGATAAGAAGGTGATGTTTCTCTTTTTCTCTTTCTGGCGTATTTTTCTTCGTAAATTTTTTAATGCTTATCTGCACGGGACGCCAGTTAAAATTGTCCGTGGGAAAGAGTCTCCTACACACGTATTTTCACGTTAAGTCTTAAGTATTTCGTTCGGTACAAAAGAACGACGAGCTAATCTCATTTCGTAAGGACCGGGGTCCCGGCACAAAGACCATCGTGATATAGTAGTCACGCTATAAAGGACCTTTTAAGTTAATCTTCTGAACGATTTAAGAGAGACTCCGGTATAAATCACGACGCTCAAAGAGCGTGCATGGCGGAACAGCGATTGGCCAAATAGGAAAATCGCTGGCGGAGTCGCGATTGCAAAATTTTCCACTTATATTGTCGTACGTGGCGAACGGGCCTCGTCGCATCTGATGATGAAGCGAAAGGGCGAACGCGTACTATGCGCAAATTACGCTTATAACATAGTGTCGAGTTCGAGAAGCGGAGCTTGGATGACCGTAACGTGATGGAAGTCGCTATTAAAATACATTACACATTTGCAAGCTTGCTTGCCAGCTTCGTATACAACTATATTCAAACATTACCTCAATTTGATACGATTATTTGTTTCACTCAACTTATCGCAATAAATCTCTGCAATTCATCGTAAACGTCCGAAAAAGATTGCGATTTACTGGATCGAGTTTTGCTCGTCAGATATTACGCGCGGGACCCAAGTTCTGATACAGATCTATGATCAGGAATGCGAGTGCAAATGCGAAATTTCTTACTTGTTGCCGTTGTGTGTAAGGAAACTTCACCGTCCTGCCGGTACCAAAGTGCTAGCTCAACTCTTACCCTTTGCTAGGATAGTAAGATGGCTTCGAACTTTTCACTCGCGGGCTCGCGAGAAAATTTTCACGTCGCATCGTCTGTAAGAAACTTGACAGAAATTGGATTAGAAATTCCTAGGGAGGGTCGGGTCAATTTTCGTCACCTCGCCGTTCCCTCGGCATAACGTCAAAAATCGTACTTCCTACAAAAATCAAGCTACCTTGAAAGAACAACAAAGAGGAGCCACCATTTTATCAAGAAGGGAAACGCGATTTGAATTGCGTTTGTCACAAACGTGGCCCTTCAATCGAAGTCACTCGTGAAACTGTAAATCTTGTTTGGCATAAAGAACAGCGTCTCCTTGGCTCTAGAAAGTACACAAATTGACTTCGTCAGCATTTCAGAACGATTCTTGCTTTAAACAGAGTATCACTCTGAGATTAATCGAAAAATATATTTCCAATATATTTATATTCGTTTTTCTTATCTATTATTTACTCATTTTTACATGTACATACATATCTGTCGTTTTTTTTCACGCATCAAACTTTATAATTATATATGATGTTCTCAATTATTATTATGGCTTACCAATTACAAGTACAACTATCAATATTATGTATAAAATATTTAAAAGTCAGAAATATTCGACCGAAGATGTATAAATACAAATTAAACAAAAGAAGCCTTTTTCGGTCGTAGCTAGGTCTTAGTGTTTTTATATTTATTTGTGTGAGTTTATATACAGTAGCCTCAGTGGTCGAGTTGTCTAAGACACCCGTACTAGAGATTCGGGAGGTCCCAGGTTCGAACCCTGGCTGAGGTGATATTTTTCGCAATAAATTCTTTACAGTTTTTTCAGGGGGAAAAGGGGTTAATTATTAATACTAAAGATGATGCAAGTTAGCATCGTTAATTATTAAATTGATTCAATTTAATAAATGTGATATTACCTGTTCATGTTCAACTTAGAGCTGTGTTATGTCTGGAAAAGTAATTCGAAAAAAGTTGAATTTGAAAAAAGGTATATAAAAATCACACAAGTAAAATTTACAAAAAGCACTAAGATCCAGCTTGACCGTACAAGGCGTTCTCATTTCAATTTGAAAATATTTAACGTTATTAATCCTCAGTGACAACGCTAACACATAATTATGTTCCATGTTGCTGGAGAAAGATTCGCTTGTGTAACGCTCGTAACGTTCTTCATTCAAAATGTACGATCCCGTTTTATTTGCTCGATTAACTCGGCAAATTTTGTCACGATTTTCCCTGTCGCTCTAACACGGCAAAGTGTTAGCGAATCAGCGGTCGCGAGACCGCCTCGTTAGTGTGATTAATATTCACGTTACAGTGAGCGGTTGCAAAAATGGCAAGAACGGCTGTTCTATACAATACGAATGCGATTGTCCGTAATTTACCGTATTGTGGAGGCAAATAAGACATCGTTACGTTGTCACGAACAGCTGTCTGAGCGCGGACCGGTTGATTAGGTTGACGTGTTGCCCTCGGTTCCTTAATTATGTCGTCTTTGTTCGGTAATTATGGTACGCGCGATTGCGATATATATCGCGACGAGACAATGCCGATATATCTCTTCTTTTCTCCGTGATATTTCTCTGTTTCCCTCTCCCTCTCTCGCTCTCTCTCTCTCTCTTTCTTTTTCATTCTCTCTGATCTAGCGCGTTAGCACGTATCCGCCGTCGAGGGCTCGCGTTAAAGGCCGCGACCACGAATTGCGCTAATGCACGGAGACAAGAGTCCCTTTGTCATCGAGAAGACAATGCCAGGACGTCTCTAAAGAGAGGCGCCTCTCCTCATCCTCTTGGAGATGAAGATTTCTCACGGTGCGCGGTGATACGTACCATCTTACTTTACTTCACGCCGTCCGTCGTAACGCCGAAACTTGACGTCCTTCCCGAAGCGAGGCACGATTACTGCAGACCGAGTGATTGATGGCGTTACTTACGGATTACCTGCAACCGCCATAAAATCACAAACGGAGTAAAACGTGACTTTAACCCTTTCTGCGTGATACGAGGGACCACTCGTACGCTACACGAAGGCTACTCGAACGCTCAAATTAATTTTAAAGTCGCGCCATTAATTGTAAGTTATAAGGTCGAAGGTAATGGAGGAAGAAACGTACCGAAGCGTGCTTTGTTGCGGCGCGGCGGACACGTATGCATTTTTCAGACACTGGCACGACACGTCGCCGTCGCGTCGTGACGATCATCACGAGAATCGCAGGAACGCGTAACGGTGCTGGTTGTTTTCCGAACCAGCCAATGAGACAGTCGTCGTGCTGGCTCTAATTACGACGCCGCGCGGGTCTCACTCGTGAACCCGTGTCGATTTTTCGTTCATTGATCTCTTCTTTTCTCTCGGCGAAGAGGCGATCACGATCGCAGGCGTTCGATCGATGCGAAGGAAGCCAGATACCGTTGTGCTTCCCATAATTTAGTCCACAAGCATAAATGGGATACACGCTGTGCGCTCTGTGCAGCCTGCACTACGTTACGCTTCATTGACTATAAATTCGCCCGAATGCAGGACGAAACGCGACCATTAATTGTCTGGAATAGAGACAATTCGAAAATGTGGTTTAGAGATTTTACCTGCGCATTTAACAGAATTGTTCGATTGAATCGTTGGAAACATTGTTGGTATAATATTCAACAAACCACCTAGTGCAATCAATGCGATAAGTTTTGTATTAATTTATTATTAATTGTGCATATAGATCAACTTATCTATCTACATATTGTTCTTTCTTTTTCTATTTGCTTTTTTTCTTTAATTCTTGATTTAAAAAATTAGATTTATGACTTAAATTTTTCTAAAATCTAAAGAGAAATATAAAGTTCAGTTTAATTAGTCTCTCTCTCTCTCTCTCTAGTTTAATATCGTAATATTATTTTTTTTTATTATCAAGCTTAAGTAATAATTTTTAACTGATATAGGAATAATATAAGAAATAAGAAGAAGTTCTTGATCGAAATGGATCTTGGTGCTTAATATTTTTATATTAATTATTAAATATATTTTTCAGTTCTCCTATAAACTGTGTGCTGATGATTTGTCGAACTTGAAACACAATCTTGACTAAAACTGAAAATAATATCTTAAATTAATTTTATCGTCAAATTTTAATAACGATGCTGTAAGCGTCTTAAATTGTAAAGAATTTATTGCGAAAAATATTATCGCAGCCAGAGTAATGAATGGAAAATTAATTTAGTCTACTTACTTTTACGTTGATTTGTATGTGACGGTTTTAATACGCACCAGTGCGCACTAGTGCGTCCAATCAAATTTGTTATAATTAATTATAATTAATCAATCTCCGTCAAACTTTATATTTCTATTTGTAGAACAAAGTGTTTAAATTTGTATTTTTGATGATAAACTAAAATGAATTTCAATCATTAATATAATTTTTTTATAACATAATCATAAAAATTAAATTTATTTCAAAAATTTAAATAATATGTAAATAAAATATAATAATTAAATGATAAAGAAGTCTTTTTTTTAAAGATGTTTAAAATCATGACGTATCATATATGTATATGTACTATATCAACAAGTCACACGCAATTGTTGATTATATTTTTATTTTACGTATTTTTAAAATAGCAACATTTTATAAAAAAATTTTCTTTATAATTACCTCTAATCTACATTGTTTAAATAAGATTAGATACTCTATGAACAATTTAATATTGTGCCTTATTCGTTAAAGTTCAACTAAAGCCAACAAAATTTATGTAAGCAATAAAGATCATGTATACCGTTAACTTAAAGTCGGAAACGGCGGAAGTAGTGAACGTCCAAAGCACGCGAACGATATTTCTAGAAAACGAGATATCCGATCATTCGCCGCGACCCTTCTCGAGGGTCATTCGGCAAGTACCTCAAGATTCCTCCTAGGCAGGCCTCACCGTGCCTTTCTGGAAAGCCTCACGGGCAACAGCGTAGGGGAGATTTTTAACGTCTCGTCGAGACGAAAGGAAACGTGGGTGGATGTAGCTATATATCGGTTCTAGAGACTTCGGCGATAGGAAGCGGTGGAAAAGGAGAGGGGGAGGGAAGAGTAGGACTAGCGAATAAGGTACGGAGCACGTGGAGTGTGTAAGTGCGCCCTTTTACGTCTGGAGGGATAAAAAGGCAAGCCTGCCAAACTTTCTTGCACTTGAGCTTCGAGACGACCCCCGGGGCTCGTCGGTTGCGCTGCATTTACACCGGAGCATTCTCTCTCTCTCTCTCTCTCTCTCTCTCTCTCTCTCTCTCTGTCTGTCTCTGTTCACCTTTTCAAAGGGCACCTTCGAACGAGTATTCGCGTAGGAAACAATTTCGAGAATCTGCCGAGACAATCGAGAATTTGTACGAGAAGAAATTTCAAAGAGAGATAGATGCAATCTCTCGTTGAAATTGGAGTCTGGAATAAGTGAATTTTGCTAGATCGAAGAAAACAAACGATCCTCGAACAGAATTGAATGACGAGAATCTGAAAGAGAGAAAGATTTAGGAGAAATATGTCACTGATATTCTAAAACTAAAAATTGTAAAAGCTTATTAATAACGATTGGATTGCACTACTGCACATTAAAGCCGCTAAATATACGCTAATGTAGCGTAAGTGTAAAAATGACATATCATGTATTACCTACTTTTACATTGATTTGTGCACGACGGCTTTAATGCGCATCAGTGCGCATTAGTGCACCCAATCGAATTCGTTATAATTAACTATCAATCCACGTTAAACTTATATTTCTAATTGCAGGGCGAAATATTTAAATCTATATTTATAAGCTAAAATCAGAGTTGATTATCAATAATTTTTCTACAACATAATCATAAAAATTATAACTGTTTAGTATATTTCATATATATTTCAGAAATTTAATAGTATATAAACAGCATATATATAATTATAATAAATGATACGTCATGATTTCAAACTTCTCTTTGAAAAATTTTAAACAACTCGGGCTGTTGAACGTATACAAAAGAATATAATTGAATAACCAAAATTGTGCGTATATACTTTTTCGAACATCAAGGTACATAACGAGCTTTCGTAACGAGTTCATACTTGCAATTTCTTGCGCGTACACATCACCAGTTATAATACATCACAAATATTGTTTTACGTAATGGAAGACACCGTGGGGATATTAACCGGCTCTGCTGTATCCCATGGATTGTCAGAAATTACACCGCGAGACATTGCTGCCTGTTTTGTTTGGTGATCGATATCCAGCTGCCGCTTTCCACTATCCTCACATTTCTCGGCATCTACAAAGGCCATGGGGTTGCTATCGTAAAGTCTCGAAGAAGCTCCTTTGAAGCTCCCTTCGAACTTTTCGATTTTCTCTCCTTGTCCCTTCCCGCCTCCTTTCTTTTTCTTTCACTCACACTCACTCACTCATCCTTTTTCAAGTTATGTCAACGACAATTTTGAATCAATTGTTGCTCGGTATAATATTTAAAAGTACTAAATTTTTTAATAAAAATTAATCTGTTTATTTGCCGATAAAAACAATGCTGCTTACTTTGTCAATATTTACTTTTGTTTTTTTCTTTATTTTAAAATAACAGACTTAACTTTGTTTTAAATAATAACCAATAGTTGCTGATAATAAACTTTTAGTAAAGAATAAATAAAAAAGTAAAGGAAAAGAGATGTATCCACCAAAAATCAAATTTAATTAAGCAAAAATAAATCGAAAAATTGTAATTCAAGATATAGAAATTTTAACGAAAATAAACAATTTAGTTTTAATAAAAATATAACTTACTTTTTTCCACAGAAGATTCAAGTACTGTTAATGTTAGAACGAATGTCTAGTCAGTTGTCATAAGTTTCGCCAGTCCAACCAGCTTGTCTATCTAAAAAAAAAAAAGAAAGAAAATGCACTGATTCATCTGATTGCCGTTGTTAATTACACCTTTTGCACGCCTGAGGCGGCTCTTTCTTCCTTTCCAAGTCCCGATGTACCATTAATCAAAACTTGTTCGAATATCTATTCGTTTCCTCTACGTTTCGC
Organism: Solenopsis fugax; assembly: GCA_003595255.1. Taxonomy (NCBI): domain Eukaryota; kingdom Metazoa; phylum Arthropoda; class Insecta; order Hymenoptera; family Formicidae; genus Solenopsis; species Solenopsis fugax. Next base: position 20,923 of record QKQZ01001343.1, on the reverse strand, counting down.
CGAGAAATACGAGACGAAGTTACGCGACCGACAGAAGCGAACGTATCTTTCGCGTAATTGACGCCGAGGTATGCGGCCCTCGATATTAAATCTTTAAGCTAGGTCGGCGCTAATTACCAGCGCAACATACACCATTCGATTAGTTTTCGAAAAAGAAAGTCGTGAATGTGCGCTCTCCTTGTTAAAAGTCGATTTTTTGCCATTTTTCCCCTTTCTCTCTATCTATCTATCTATTTATCTATCTATCTCTATCTATCTATCTATTTATCTCTGTATCTATCTATCTATTTATCTCTGTATCTATCTTTTATGATTGTGTGTAAAAACTCTATAGAACTCGGTAAGATACAGTCTATTTTAAATGAACCTTTTTACGTAAGAACCGTCATTTCTTGGCAGTTTGAATTATGTACATTTAGCGGTAGCACGAGAGAAGTAGATTGGATATTATGCCATATATCAACGAAGTTTACTAATTACACCCTTGTGTATTCTAGGAAGCGCATTGTAATATTATACTCGGGCGCTTGGTGTATAGAGCATAAGTCAAAATCCTGTATAAAACCAAAAGAGAGTTTATAACTATTTATAAGTCAAAGTAAGTAGTAAATTGAAGCTTCTCGGAACAATGAGTTCTGAGAATAAAGAATTATCTTTAAATATAAATGATAATTACGTTTATATTTACATTTATATAGCTGTAATTTATATTGTTTAATGCAATTATGTTGTTGAATTTTTAATTATTTATTTTGAATTAAATTATATCCGATCTAAGTCATCTAATATGAGAATGCTTTAGTCTTTCTATATTATATTCAAAAAAATTTAATTTGGAATGTTAATATAATTTAACTTGAAAGAATTGAATATTTTTATAATATAACCTAATTTCTATTCCAATATTATTCAATATAACATTTATCAAAATGTCTAGCTACATAATTATTAATAAACGTTCATATTCCAAATTTATCTTAAAAAAATAAATTATTATATAAAATCTTTAATTTAATGTTCTTATTGGATTTGACTATGATTTAGATATTTTCTTTAAATATTCGTTTTGATCATTATAGATTTCACAAATTTAATATAAGACATATCTTAGAAACGAATTGATATCTATATAATTTAATAGAATTGGATCGTTATGTTGGCGCTATTTAGCTTCGCGTGTGACATTTCGTATATTTGAAAGTTTGAAGAAATCAATACTTTTTACACGGGTTTAACTGTCGCTAAAAATAGTTATATTTACCTATATCGAAAGATTTCGATATATTTCTTTAAAAGTAAATTGGCAGCCTTAATATTATTATTTGATATAGTCTAGCTGACCATTTATAGTGATTTTTATATCTTACATTTGTTCAAAACCAGTTCAAATTTGTCGCTTTCATTACATATATAATGAAGAAAAAGAAACAAAATGTCTCGTATGATTAAGATCCTGAATCTGTCTAGCACATTATTAATAAATATAAAAGAAGATATATCTCGCTATTAGATGACTTAGATGATTTATTTTGACGTCGTTTCGAAATTTTGTATCTCGAAATTAGCACGATATAATTAATTTTATTGCATCAATGTAGCATTTTCTCTCAAATGCTTCAACCATCAACTATAAATAAAAAAGATCGAGATCTAAAACAACTGTCTATTGAAATTCCATATCGTTTTTATTTTGATTAAAGACATTTTTATTTTGAACATTTGAAATGTCTATTTTGTAGTTAAGACCGATTAAAATAAATATCTCTAAATGTATCAAAATATTTATTATTCTGAAACTATTCGTAGTCCTTCCGTGCTTCTAAAAAAAAAAAAAGGAGAAAAGTATTTCGTGCACTATCGATTCAAAAAATTCAGCACTAATGGAGCGTCGTTGCACATTAACGACCATTCGATGGGACGCAAACGTGACCCTCTGTCTCTCTCTTTTTTTAAATTTCCGATAGCTCGTTTTTCAAAATTAGTTCGGGCTGACTCGACAGCTTGCGTTTCGTGCGAACGCTCGACCGAAGTAACGAACTTTGGCATAATTGACGGAAAGCGCATGCGTAAAGCACGGTTTTAACCGTAAATCTTTGGATGCACAATCGACATTGGTATTCTACCACTATCACACATATACAGCTTCATCTACTAACTGGACCGTTGCTCTACTCTATATTTCTGTCTTTCTCGTGAATTAAATTCCCTCTGGTTTCAATCCCGTCTGCAGCAAGGTAACGATAAACTCAGCAGACAGTATTTTGAGTTGATAGTAATTTTTAAATGCATTAAATGTTCAGCGAGTATATTGTGTTAGTCGGTTTATTTCGTACGAAATCAAGTTTCAAACGTTATATTGGTTTATCTGGTTTTTAGTGAGATGCAAAAGTAAATTGATAAACAATACAACAATTTTAATAACATTTTCAATACTTTTAAAATAAACTAATATAATAACAAAAATATTTATTTATAATGTTATTATTATATTATATTATTATTATAGTTTATTATTATATTTTATATTTTTGTTAGTATATTAGCAGTATTGCAGAAGCAAATAAACTTGTATATATTATAATGTTGATATTTTCTTACAGACAGCTATCAAACTCAATTTTTTCAGAAATATATTATTCTCTGAGAAATAAAGTTGAGAGACGTACTTTATAAATGTCAAATTAGTTTCGCTTTTAATTTGTATACGCAAAAATAGTATTATTCGTTTTATAAAATAATAAAGGTTAAATAAAAAAAAATTTTAATGTAGTATATTTATGTATTAAAACATGCGCAGCGATAGGAGTGCTAGGGAACACAAGTTTGACAGTTGCAAAAATATTTAGGGCAATAAAAAAACTCCGCAAATTGATTTTTCTGACCTTTTGACCTTTTGCTCTCGAAGTCTCGAGGTTGAATAAAGTTTAATAAAAGGTTTTGATTTTTAATCATAACTGTTACTGTGTGATAATCGTGACGTTGTGCGTCTGCTCTTTGCCAAAAAAATCCAGGTTTAAATCCACTCAAAACATATCAGATTTTTAATTGATCATCACTTCTAGGAAGACGATGGTTATAATTACCAAACACCAAGACAGCTTACTATGGAGCATGCATGAACGCATGCATCAAATGAAGATCACAATCTTCAGTCATGAAGGACCGATTTGAGAAAGAGAGAGAAAGCATACATGTTTTAAAGAAACGATTGTTACTGTACAAAACTTCATTGATATACCGGCTTAACTCTTTGAAGTATATTTTTCCTTAAATATGAATGTCTTGAAACTTGGTATATAAGGGTTTTTGAGGTCGTTGATTACGAATTGGAGTCAGATTTTGAACATTTTTAAAATTCAAAATGGCGGATTCGACATAATACACTGAAAATACAAAAAATAGACTCAGTTACTTAAAATTCGATATATAAGTTAATGTATAAGTCGTATATTTTTTGATTTTTTTTTATTTTTTCCTTTTTTATATGCTTGTGTGTGACACTGTACGCATTTGCAAGTTAATTTCTTCGTAATCAGCGACCCCAAAAACTCCCGGGGAAAAACCGAGTTTCAATATACTATGCTTAGGGGAAACTACAGTATATTTTATACAAGATTAAAATTTATTGGACTCTGAGCCGCCGTATTAAATCACCCGTTGTAAATTTTTAAATTTTAATTTCAGATTTGGATTCAACTATTCAAAATCTTACTAGATATAAAGTTGCAAAAAAAATCGGAATAAAAAATAATTTTTTTTTTAATTTTTGAAAGGTGCCACATACAACTGTGCTTCAAAGGGTTAAACAAGTTGATGAGAGATATAGAATTAGACTTTCAAAAACAATCATATAAAGACTATCGTGAAATTGTTTCCGAATGCAATTTTCATGGAGTTTTCAATGATATGTGAAATGAAGGAGTTATATCAGTACAATAAAGTATACTGTCAAAACAAAATATGATTCGACGGAAACAATGTAAAAGCGAGCTTTCCAGCGAAACATTAATCTGAGGAAAATAAGGAAGACACGTAGAATATATACGACTTATTATATAACGCAAATTCAGCAAATGTGCATGCCGTATATTGGAAAGTAGGTTACGATGAGACGTGCTTTCTTTGCTTATTTCGGTCTTGAAACGTTAACGCGTCTTGTGATGTCACGTGCACGACTAAAATACAGACAAGATAGAAGACAGGCTTGCCACTGTGTGTATTAAATCATTTCGTGTCATCGCAAGGAGTAGTAAACTACATCACCTTGTCTCTATCCTATTTCTACGGTTTCGCCATTAAAGGGTAATGGACGACAGGACATGCAAGAACGATGTACAGAAAAAAAAGAGCAGAATGTAACTGTCGTGAATTTTATCCAAGAAAATTCATGGAGGGAATCTCAAGTTAATATTACGCCATTAATTTATTATTCTGGTATGAGCTAAGTGCTGAATAGCATAATGAGCCTGCCGAAATCACAGTGCAGCGGAACAAAAAATTTTTACGACTAGTGTCACAGACCGTACTCGCGTCGGAAGTAAAAATGGAAATAACTGAGAAAACTACGACGTCCCGTAAAAATCCGGAGAATGAATCGTAAAAGAGCGCGTACGAGAGCAAAAATATGGAAACACCTGAAAAAGATGGAAGGACGGAGGTCGGCTAGATAAATGTATTAAATGAAACAGTAAATGATGAAGGGAGAAAAATGAAAATTGTTAAAAGAAAAAAAGAAGGAAAAAATCTATATATGGTGAAATCATTAAGTAAATGACAAAGGGAAGGAAATGCAAATAGAATACGAAATATAATAATAATTACGCTATTAATACATTAATGTATGAAATTATTTTTTAAAATCTTCAACACGGAATATTTTTATAATAACAAAAGAGAATGTGGGCGATCGTGAGATAGATGTGAGATACTATGATATCTTGTATAATTTGCGTTGAATTTTAAGGGCAATCTTAAAATTATTTCGTTACAGTCTATTTAGACATTACAAAATGGTTACTGGTCATTAGTTTTCATTTTTATAGAAGCTGAGTTTCAGTAATTTTAGTTTTACAGGTAGCAGATTTTTACATGTGTATACTCTTTTCGTAATTTTGAGAAATATGTTAGGTATTAATTTTTTAACTTTAGTCTAGCTTGAAAGTCTTGAATGTGGCTTTCATATAATGTAATTGAATTTAATGTGTAACGTATAACATCTGACATATAAAATTATATTGTACGGTAAAAAGCCACTTGCATTATGAACTTTTATAGTTTTAATTAGTACATCAATTACGTACAATCTTACATATGTTGCCTGGAAATAATTATTAGAATCTATTTTTAAAATTTTATTTTTTAAAGAAGAAAACAAAGAGCAAACATAGAAACATATGAATGATAGTCAGATCTAGCAGTTATTTTCAACGCGGAAGAATAAAAAATCGACTGCAAGGAATATAAAAAGAATAAGCTAAAAAGAATAAGGCAATATTATAGAAAGATGCTAAACTTTGATGAGTATTTACTACTATACTGAAAAATTATTTCATTTATTTCAAATTGATAAATAGCACGCTACACATACCATTCACGATCGAGGGACCAATAAAGCGCCGGTACATTAGAGATCTGAGCGCAAAGAAAATATAGATAACTATGGTAGAGCGAGAGTGTACGAGGGAGAGCAAGGTAAAGTATGTCCATAAATACGGCAGAAGTCGGAACATGGAGCTGTATGAGCTATAAAGAGGAAGCGAGACAATAAGTGGAGAGAGCAAGCGGAGGAATCGGGCAGGCGAAATAAGGTGAAAAGGAAAAATCGCCGGTAAGGAAAATATACTCGAGAGAAAACTCGGCGACCAGAGAAAGGAAAGCACGAAGAGTGTTATTAATGTTAGCCCTCAGACGGCGAGACCAAATCTGACTGCTTTGTAGTCAAAGAAAACTCATTTCATCTACGAATTTTTAAAATAATACACCTTAAGTTAATTCATAACAATCTCATGCGCTCTCCATTAAAGAGTGCTTGATAGAATCACGGTCACCCGGTAAGAGTTGTACGATTAAGTAATTTATATCGGAATCTATTTATTAAATATAATTTATAAGGGAAAAAATATCCTGTCCGTAAAGTTTAAAATAATTTATAACAATGTGACTATCGAGCACATTATTTCAAAGCACATTTCTTTTTTCAAAATTTTACATATCAGTAGTTGTTTATTTTTGATGCATCTTTATCGGCGATTTAAAAAATCCACACTGAAGAGTCTTAGAAGAACCGCATTATATTTTAAAACTGAACTTATATCACTTTCAAAGTAAAACGCTTCATCGTACCCTATAGCAGTCATCGTCGTACGATCGCGTGAGGCACAGAAATCGAATTCGTGCGACACATGGCTGTTAGTAGTGCTAAATTATGTTTCGCATACGGTATAAAAAACTTACTGGCACTCATCTCGCCCGGCGACGGCGAACGGGGGCGAAGATAATTATAAAATAAATCTCCAGAGGGAAAGCGGAATGAAGTGTGTTAATAAATTGGGTGGAAGCTGGTAGATGGTAGTAGCAAAACCATAAAGATGAAGCGGAGAAAAGCTATGAGGCGAGACGGTGGATGGAGGGAGGACTCGACGAAGGCGGAAGAGATGACGTAGAAGAGAAGAAGCAGAAGAAGAGAATGGAAAAGCAAGAGAGAGTAAGAGAGAGCGCACCGAAGAAACTTCGAAGACGAGCCATTGTTTCTCCATGCCAGACCTGTTTCGAGACTAATGAATTGCATTATAGGAAATCCGGAATATAAATTAGATTCTGTCATTATATATATATACGTTGTCCAATGGGTAATTGCCGGCTTTATACGCCACCCTTCCCACTCGATTTCTGCATCGATGCTGGAATATATTATAAACACGGCAATCAAACGTTTTATACTACTGACTTTACGACACATGATATATTTTCATTATTACCGAGCAGATTTTACCGTTAATATTAATAAAGAAATATCTGACTGTGACACAAGCATAGGTGCATCGATACTTGCTGTCCATATTTGCACGAGATTATATGCGTTTAAATCTGTATAATTATATTGCAATAATTACATTAAATCGTAATAAATCGAAATATTACGGAGAATAAATTTATTTTTAAGTTATTTCCTACGATTAATTCTCTATATCAGATCGATTTAAGCGCTTTTGAAAAATTTAAAAAAGATACTGATTTTTTAAATACTGACTTTCTTATTAATAATAGATTGATCATAAAAATTTATGTGATTGATAAATTCATAAATTAAATCATAGTCTGAATGAATTTATTGAAAACGTGTTAACAAATATTTGAGTAAAAAATTATGTAATCTTTAAATAATAATAAGCAGTAACTTAAATTTCATTTCAGTAACTTAAATTTCAATGCATTACTTTAATTTTATTCGAATTTGACTGAAATATAGATTAGTTCTAATAAAATACGAAAATGTTAATATTTATTTATATATAAATATTGATCAATATTAAAAAATGCAACGTTTAGATTTTCTCTAAGAAGAAGCCAACTTCACGCAAGTTAGGCGAAAGAATCTGAGGGCAGAAGTGCAGCGAAAAGTGATGGAGGATTAATTCGACTATGTGTTTCTTATAACAGTTTCGACATTTTACTGGAACCGAACTTTCCCTTTAGAAAGCTATTTTTTTAGATTGTCGTGCACATAACGAACGGCAGGATGACGGTGTGAACGTGAGTTTGCAACCGCGCGCTGATCGCGCTACTGGCAAACGTTTATTTAGCGATCATTCGGGCACGGCTCGTTGAAAAACCATTTATATCATATGTTCTCACGTCGACTTAAGATTCGCCGATTGTACTCTTCCGCGACACGATTTTTGCAAGACTATCGCATCGTATGGTCGTTAGCGTCCAACGGATTGTATCGAAGGCTCCGAAATGCGTTAGCCGCGCAAAGTATGATTTATAGGAAAAATCCGATTAGCCTTACTCCCGGCTCCGGTACATATCTTCTCACCATGGCAATCTCCTCTTTTCATCATCCCTCCATCGCTCGCCTTTATTTCTCGCTCGCCCTTCTCGGGTGGATTCGAAAAAAAGAATTACACAGTTCATCTCTGATCATCCTAGATGAATGATTTGATCCGGTCTCAATGAAAGTTTCATTAGATATCATACTTGTCATTTATCAATTTCCGATACACATGTAGTTTCTTTAAGAATAATCTTTGCCGGGGCCAAGCGACATCGGAGGATCAGAAATATACGAGGGCACTCATAGCATTCTGGCACAATGCGGACGAATCAATTGATCCGTACCGAGAAGATGTCGAGTGTATTAATTTCACTCGCTCCCGCGGCTTCATTGGGAATGAAACCTCACTAATCCTCGCCCTTTTCCTCGTCCGCCTTTCCTCCCGCAGCATCTCGTTCTGGGATTGTCGTGCCGCTTAATTAGAGTTTGCGAGATGAGACTTTTTTCCCGTGTTTCAATAGCGATTCCATTCGACGATTCGATGGCAATTAATCTCGAACGTTGTCGAGGAACGGACGGAAGCGCAGGTAAATAGTGGAAGAACCCTTTATTCGGGGAAAAACCGATAAAAAGTTCGCAGCGTTATTCTGGATTCTTGCCGGCACCACCCCCGGTACTTGCTCCTTCACCTCGCATCTCCTCGCGCCGAAAAACGACAGATTCGAATAATGAAAAATTGTTGGCCGACTATCGCGCGTAACACCGCGGCGTACAATCGCATTATGTCACTCCCGGTTGTTTTATACCGGAATGGATGGGGAGAACGGGTACGACAAAGGGGTGCGGGGGAAACACGAGGGTGAAACACATTATGCGCGCGCTTTTACCGACGTCGGCGACCTGGTTATTACATACTGTGAGTTCATTTATCAAATCGTGGGATAGCGAGTTCTTGCGCCTCCATCATGGGGCCCGACTAAAAACGCGATTCGTCGGCTATAAATGCGTACTGTCGGCCGTCGCTTCTTATCGACGACGATTATCGCCGAGAAACGATGATTCGCTCGTGCGGCATTTTAATGACACCTACGGATAAATCTCCGGAGCCTGTTAATTTCAATTTAATGGATTTCTCGCGATTATTTTTCGTCGCGTCGTTATCGGGATATATAATTTAGTGTACTTTCAAAACCCATCATCATTAGCACCTTTGCTACGTATTACTGTACTATGCTGAAGATTAGGAACGATAATGAACAGAGTTGTGTGAATGGATTTGTAATCAATATACATTGCTAAACGCATAAACAATCTTGTAAGCACGGAGGAAAAATTAAAATTGCCTCAACAGAATAATAATGTTATTTTTGCTTATCCATATAAAAAAGTTATGGGAACCATAGTACTCTGGAAGTGACCTATTGCCCCAACCTTAGTGTAGCTACTACATGAATATTACAATCGTAATTTAATTGTAATAACCGTATTATCAGATGATGACGATAGCATGCTATCAGAAATATAATAGAATCTGTTCACTGCAGCACTTAACAGCAAATTGGTGGCAGAAACAGAGCAGTGCCGCACGCAGTTTAACAGTTAGATGCAATCTTCATTTAAAAATTAAACACTCGGAAATATTTGCTAATTAAGACAGTGCTCTCTGCTATCGAACCTTGCGTCTTACTAACTGAACTATTCTCTATAGATCTTCCAGAGACACGACGCTAATTTGTCGATGATGGAAGTAACACGGCGAAAGATCCTCAATTTCATCCGTTTCCGTCACTATTTCAGGCTGACGTGTCGCAAGTATCGAGCTGTAACTCGACGTACGGATAATGCAGCCTTCGCTGCATTGTGTTTGCGCGCATTAGAATCTCATCCTATAAATGCGATGACAATCTACGAAGTACGGATTTCTCAAACCAACGGTTTACTTTCACCAAAGCCAGATTAGCAATTCATTGCCCCTTTTTATTCTAAACCGCTATGATTAAATTTGCGTAATGCAACTGATAGAGACTTGTTTCACGAGAATAAATAAATAGTCTTATAATTATGATAATCTGCGTTAACAAGTTTGAAACCACGTTAGTTGAACTTTCGTTATTTGAAAAGTAACGGTAGATAAAATTATGAAGACAAAGTACCAACGAAGTGAAAATGGATTGTATTTTTTTCTCCACAGTTTTCAAAATATCTGCATTGTCAAAATTAATTTCGTCATATTGAAAATTTACAATGAATGCATAATAGAAGCATAGAAAATGTATTAACATTTTGAAAAGATAAAGAGATACGTTGCATCACAATGGAGGTTCCATTCGCTTGAAGTTTGGATATAAAATTGTTACATTTTACATTAAATATTTCTATTATATTGTCGAACTAGGGCAAGCTAGCCTGCTATTGGTGCCAAATGGAGAGTGGCAACTTCTCCCATTAATATTAGATTAGAGTTACATGAGAGGAACGTTATAAATGATGAATGACGAATGGATTTGATATCATACGAAAGTTTCCGAGATAGATCCATTATCATAGGGCACATTACAATCCATATTTCTCGTCCAGGGTTAATCAGAATTAATTCTAATCGATTTCGCTGCACTCAGGCCCCTCTGTATGAATGCGCATTCGATTCGCTAGATAAAATCGATGGATAAGGTTCATGAAATAGGATTCTCTAGGAATCTCTCAGCGGTGGATTACATTTGTGGCGCAGTCGAATGCCTCTCGGAGACATTGTCCTCCCGCCGCCCCCTTCGCCCCCATCGCTGAGTGGCGGCGGGGAAATCCCTCTTCTTTTCTTTCTTCTCACCGTCGCATCCGCGAGAAGAAATCCGATGGTGCGGCGAACCGCGTCGAAGAATGCATTTAAAAATTCCGGAGAGACGCCGGTCGAGGGGCGAAAGGAGGATGGTGGGAAGATAGGGAGGGATGCATACGTAACTCGACGTATAATCACCGCGTCGAAATGCATCGCAACGGCGGGAGTACCTCCGGATTTAATCGCATCGCACCCCGCTTCGGTCCTGTTGCTATTCCCTGTCGCTGTTCCTTGAGACATTCTGACAGGATGCAAGAACGTGCCTCGAGTCGAGTCCTTGTTGTGATCATCGCTCTTAAACCCCTTTCACATCGTCGCCTAACGCTTCTACGGAACAGGAATTTTCTATCGCATTTCGATCGCTCGCTGCAGTCCTTTGAAGTAAAAGCTTCGGTTTCTATACAACAGAACTCGAGCCTAGTTTTGCAGCTATTAATTGTATCTCTCTGTGCGTTTAATGCTTTTAACTTATATTAAATATAAAATATTTCAAATTTTTCAAAAATTTCGTTTTATGACTTATCACAAATATAAATGATCTACTTTTAGTGCTCAATTCTTCTTAATGAAGCTAAAAAAAAAAAGAAGCTATCGTACCGCACTCGTACAGATAACGACTGTTCTCACGCTCTCATTAATTACATAAGAAACTATTCATTAAGCTTTCCAATAAATATAGTTCGTTATTCATGGAGCTCACGATATCTGTAACATGTTATCAGTAATTAACGATTGATTATACCGATCGACTGACAATCCGTCGCTTCCTGCATGCGCCAATGGAGACAAAGACACATCTCGTTAATCACGCTCGGTCACCAACTCCTGCATGCAATGAATTTAAGGCGTGGATTTTATCGTGGCATTAATGCGCGAGCACCTTACGTGGGACGCGCGAACACGCTCGGCTCGAAATCGATTCAGGAATGTCGACGTTCGATTCGCTTTTTATCGGTCGGCACCCGATGCACCGATCGGCAGCATTGCCCACGCAATACAAACGCAAGGATAGATGCAATCGCGCGTGCCAGAAAAAGCGGGAACGCAACCGGCTCGTTAATTAAGACGTCCGCCTACTTCGCGGTAGCGTCGCAATTATTATTTTCCTCGCGTTTAAACATCATCGATTGAATGTCGAGACGCAAGAGACAAAACGATATCTTATCCTCCGTCTTGCACTTAATCCTCTTCTTGTCCTTTCGTTCTTTATTTTCTCTTGTGTATGCCATTTTTCTTTTACATCTCTGCACCTGCGCTTGCCTTTAAAAAGTTCCCTAGTTTTGCTTTGATGTATCACATGAAATAGTTGAGGGACAACAATAACAATTTTGATAAAAATTTTAATAGTTATTATTTGGACGTGAACACAGAAAAAAATGACTATCAAATCAACAATTCATTGTTTCATATATACGCAAGAATATAAAATCTTCTTGGAAGAATTTGATAATCTTGATCAGACATAATTTGCTTACATGAAGAAACAAAATTTCTTTAAGTTAGCAAATTATACGTATGTCTCTTTGAGATTATAAATACTTCCAAGGAGATTTTATATTCTTGCTTATATATGAAACAATGAATTATTGATTTGATACTAATTTTTTTTCTGTGAAGTATAACTTTAATTAACACTTTTTATTATGTAATATTTTTTTGTATAGAAAAATAAAAAAATTTGATTCTTGTTTTCGATTAATAGCGTATTTCTAAAACTAAATTGGAATGATTATTAAATACTCGCGTGTCTCTCCCCCCCTCCCTCCTCCTCTCTTCCTCGTAACTTAAATTATACAATCTCTAAGAAAATTTTAATTTTGAATTCCGTGTTCATTGTTTATGACACTTGAAGACTGACGTATTGTATCCTTATAAAATTCCTTTACATTTATCCAGCTAATAATTTCTGGATCTTTCATCCACCTATCCCCGAAAGTTTATTGGACTTTTATTTTATCGGCGTTATTCTCTTTTGCATTTATCTATTGTGCTTGCGCTCGTCTGCACGCAACTTTCTTACAAGCCCCTTGCCTGTGCCTTGTCTCCTTCTTCTTCATCATTACCAGGTACCCCCTTTGCGTTTGCGTCTGCCTCGCGATGCTTCTTCCATTAAGAAATAATTTCTATCTGCTCCCCCGTCTCCTCCCTTCGCTCTTAACCCTCCTACCGGCTCATCCTCGACCTCGCCGACCTTGCCTTTATCCCCGCGCGTTTATTAAAGCCTCTTTGTGCGTCGACGTTGGCTGAGGATTTGCCGAGGCCGAATGACGCGCGAACATCGCACTCGCGTTACCGTATACCGACGCAAACGAAATCACGCTAAAAAGACTAGCCGCGGATACCACGGGCGAACCTTAGAATTAACAACCACTCGGTAGCCTCATAATTATTGTTATTATTTCTCTCCCGCCCGTCCCCAGCCCGCCTAGACGCAAAGATTGTAACATAGTTACCGCGCCGTGATTGCCTGTCTTAAGTAACGACTCATTACTCGGCCAGAGGTCGAATGCTGATCGGTACATAGTGGACAGCCCCTTAGCCCTTGCTTAGGATTCTTCCGGGCTCCATCATGCCATGATCTTTCTCAACATCTCGCAAGGTTGAATCAGCTTAACAGTGCGACTTCCCGTTTTCTTCCGGAAAACGCAAAGATTACTCGACATCAAGTCGAATTTCAATTAAGTGATTAGACCACCAAAGAAATGGCAAAACTTTTGAACAATGTTATGAATTGTATGAAATACTTTTCATAAATTGCTTTGCGTTACAATAAGAACTTGAAAAAATTTCCCAACTTGTTCATTTAGCCTCTAATTCCTGCTTTTGTATTCGCGACTATGGGAAATTGTCAATGATGTAAGTAATAATCCATTCTTCTCTCCATCTTTATTAGAAGGTATTAATTATTGTTTTAATAAGCATTGTGGAATAGGCAAACAGATGTTTACCAAATTGCGGCAAATTGCCTGTTGGCTCGATTCGCGCCGTGCGACGCGACTTAATTAATATTTGTTAATTAAATCGGAATAGTGACTGCGCGCCGTGCGTTTACCATGAACTTCGCTCTCAATTCAATTTATTGTAATTTACACGCAAATGCTTAACTATTCCATTTCTGCTCCGGCAGAATAGTTCGTTTTCACTAATGTGTATATCTTTTTCCATATTATATTACATTAACAAGTTACGGATCTCAAATTGAACCAATATCAGTGCAATCTGTGTCGAAAAGTTTAATATTTCGGGAAATATTTTCTAGAGAGGAATGACCAGTGTTTTTTCTTTAAATCTATGGTTTCATAAAACTGTAATTAATTAAAGAATCAGTAAAAATTTATGTAATTAAAAGATAAAAGAAAGACAAATTTAATTAACTGATTAATTTTGCATCATCCCAAAAGATTGATATGTATATTTTACGATTATAGTCTCCATGGATGAATTTTATATATTAACAAAGAAAAATGAAGTTAAAAACATTAATTTACCGGCAACTCAACAATTAGAGATTTTTATCTACATGACTATGCTCTTTCTCGCTTTTGATCGAGGAAACAGTCTTATTGGAATAATTTATTTTTGAACTTTTCTTCACGGAAGACTTCAAACAATGCAGCTAGATTACTAATTTTGAAACATATTTTATATTTAACCTTGGATGGCTTGTCACTTATTACTATTATTTTTATTCTTTCAAATTTAACGAATTTTAATCTTTCTTCCAAATAATGATATTTATCAAGGTTATTGCAAACTATTATAAGACTGAGGATGACTGAGTATAGTCGAAATGTTCCACTAAATTTATTAAATAAATTATTAATTTTGTAACATTAAAAACATTTATATGTTCTCGTTTTTTTATCTTTCTCTCACATATGTTTGACAAATTTAATTAGTTGAGCCTATACAATTAAAAATTTGCACAGCTAAGAATTGATGAGATTGTCATATTATCATAATCATTATATCGTTACGAAGAATTCTTATAATAATAATTATCAAATAAACACTGAATGTCATTCTCGGTAAATTCGTTACATCAAAGATAAACGTTACCGCTACACCGATCCACGTCGTGTTTCGACATGATTGCTGTTATTACTATTCGAAAGTATGACCTTTTTATTAGACTCGTGAATGATTCTAGTCCCGGAGACTTGTCACCATCCATCGTCATTATTTCACTGTCAATTGAAAGCTCGGGACGTCGCGGACTGGGATTTAATTTACGATCGCTTAACCGCGACCGCGAATGAGACTCGCGGTGAGGTCTAAGAAAATGAATGTTATGCGAGTGCACCTGGCAAAGATGATTGTACCACGCGCGTCCCATGAAAAAGATGTGATGCGGTGAGAGTGTCACGTTAAAATAATAGCGTGCAAATTGCAGCTACGCTGTGTTACTTTCGGTGGCCGCAATCTTATGTCTTGATGTCCGGCGACCACCGGCATTGAAGTTAAAAAAACTCATCCGCGACAACGGATATACGGATATCCACCTGGGAAATTTGCGGGGATGAATCTGCGCGACGATGTAAATATTTGCGTTACTCTCATAACGCAAAAGTAGAATTCACCGCTGTCGAAACGTTGCTCTGCAGTCAAATAATTATACGCCATTACTATTAAAATCGGTGATACGTCCGCGAGGGATTGCACGTATTAAATATTTTTGGAAACGTTCACTATCGTGGGAATGAGGAAAACGGAATACGCAATGAGAGGTCGTCCGAACTAATATCGATAATTAATACCCAATAAATACTTAAACGGAAGTAGCATTTATTCCGTGCTAGTCGGGCTAGCAGTTGTTCATAATTCTGTCGTGAATGTTTAATTCTTCATCCCGCTCGTGTCATCCCCGTTTCGTTAACACAAGAGCACTCCGACATTATATATACGATAAATATATTATACAAGCCTGTTAACTGCAATCATCAATAACTCCGTCTCTCTAATTTTACACAAATTCGCCGATTATTGTAAATTCCTGATTTTTTAACGAACTAGCTGGCAATTGAAACATTTTCGACCTAACCAGACAAGTCATATTTTGCAGGCAATTGTATGACACTCGATATATGCCAATTCTCTTTAAATTATTAAAAATAATTAGATTTTAATTATGTTTGTCAAATATTTTCTGACATGAATGCATTACTTTATTGTTGGCATTACTAAATAGATAGCATTGAAATGAACAGGAAAGTCAAAGGACTTGCAACAAGCTCAATAAAATTTGAAATTTTACATTGCAAAACTTTATTAAAACTTTATTATTTTTTTTATATTTTCTAGGAAAAATTTTATATTCACATGGAAAAAATGTTTTTACTGAAGTATTTAAAATTTTAACTAGCTACACAAATTTGAAAAGAATTTTCCTGGACTGTATAAAAATAATTATGAAGAGCATTCAAGCAATGCTAAAAAAGTTTTGACATTTTAACAACTTACTAATCCTATATAATTATTTTTGATGGTCCAACAAAACTATTTTCAGATTTGTGTCCAGCTAAATTTTTAGCAAAACCGTTCTGTTCGTGCATACATTTAATTCTGCCCCTGTTTTCAGTACATGACTAAATAAAAACTTAAATTATCGGAAAATATATAATTACACACCTTCCTGTAATTGGATATCCTACAATAATTTAATTAAAATAAATTAACTGCGCTAATTAATTTGCTTAAAAAATATGTATTTTCCTGTTGCAGGTGGTAGTGGAGAGCTCGACGCTGGCATTAGAATACGGTGATCTCGAGATCGATCCTGGATCTCCGGTGAACCCGGATCTGCTATTCGACTCGCAGCTGATGCATCTCTATGTCCTGACTGAGAAGAAGGTCTCGAAGGTCAAGGTGCAGGAGTGCTCGGTCTACAAGACCTGCTGGGACTGCCTGGGCGCCAAGGATCCGTACTGCGGCTGGTGCTCGTTGGAAAACAAGTGCAACCTCCGCAGTGACTGCCAAGACGCGGCCAAGGATCCGCTCTATTGGATCTCCTACAAGAGCGGTAGATGCACGACGATCACCACTGTCACACCAGACCAACTGCAACGCACTACCGCTAGAACTCTCGAGCTCGTCATCGAGAACCTGCCGACACTGTCCGGGCAATTCCTGTGCGCGTTCTCCGCTCTCGACAAGACCCTGATTACGAACGCCTCGCGGAAGTCCTACGGCGTGAACTGCACCACACCGAGAACCGATTTACTACCGTCGATACCGCCGGGTCGACACCACTTTACAGCCAAGTTGTCCGTACGGATGACAAACGGGCCCGATTTGGTGGCGACAAATTTTACTTTCTTCGACTGCAACACGTACAGTTCATGCACGCAATGCGTATCGTCGAGCTTCCCGTGTGACTGGTGCGTTGATGGTCATCGGTGCACTCACGATACGGCGGAGAACTGTCGGAACGACATTCTTGTCACGGGAGTCAGCGTAAGTTTCTTGCTATTTATCTTCAGATTGAAGAAGAATAAAAAGATATAAATATTTTAATCAACAGTCAGTAGGTTTTTGATCAAATAATATATAGGTATATTATATATAGGTATATTTCCAAAAAAGTTTTTTTTAATTCTTATTTGAATTCAAATAAAAAGAATTGGACTAGTAATTTGTCAAATAACAAATAATGTGTAAATGTTAAATAACTTACGTGGTACATCATCGCTTAATGCTTTCCAATCCTCTTTTTTTCTTAGGTTTTGTTGCACTCAAAACACAATATTCGTGAAAATTCACAGTTAATAATAATCGCACGCACTAATTGCTAGAATATGATGAGCACTTTACGTGACATTTCCGACAGTAATGCGGAATTGTACGAAATATTATTAATAAAACAATACACTAAGTACCATTTCAATTGACTTATTCAATCAAACAACTAGTGTGTTACGCCATGCTCACATTCGTGCATTTGGAAATAGTAATTATAACAGTAATTATAATAGTAATAATAATAATAATTATTATTATAGTCAAATAAATTATAACGAAAATTATATGACGTAACACGAGATGTATTTACTCTCTAAATTTTCTAGAATGAAATCTCACTCAAAATAAATGAAAGTTTAACCAATAGTAAAATTACTGCCACTCATAATGAAGTGATATTTCACTTTTCATAAGAGTGAATATTTAATTCCAACCGTAAAGTGATTCTTTCGCTCCATAGTTTACTTCATCAGAATAAATGATTCACTCGATTAGAGTGATTAGAATTTGTCAGAACTTTTCTTAAACTGACAGCGTGCAGAGAGAGAGAGAGAGAGAGAGAGAGAGAGAGAGAGAATGAGTGAGTGATGTTGATTCAAACAGCAAGCTATTAACTCATAAATTCAAAAACTCAGTAATAAATAAACTCAATTTTTTAAACTTAAATTTGTACGTAACAATAAAATGTTAATACACGAAGAAAACGTTAAATATTACGTTAAGATTTTTCTTTATGCATTAAGAGTTTACGTACGGATTTAAATTAAAAATCAATACTTAACGTAACATCATGCTTTATGGATCTTCTTGTGCGGACAGCCTTAACGCATACATTGCGACGTGGAACATATCAGATTCACGTTTTAATTACAAAAGAAAATATTTATAATAATCCACGACACAGAAGGAAAGAATCCACTTTATGACACAGAGTGGAAAAATTTACGCCATATGAATGAAAAATCATTCTAACTTGAGTGATTCTTAATCACTTCATTTTTCGAGTGGACTTTCACTCCAAGAAAAAAAAAGAAATCTAAATAAAGTTAAAGAAATAATTATCACAGCAGAATAGTAATTTATATGAATCCCATCTCCTGCTATTTTGAGCCACAAATGAACAAATAAACGTGTACCACGCGCGAAATAACGCTACTTCTTTTCCTCGATATTCTCTGTGTTAATTGTACAAGTTGATTAATTGTGCGCACTGATAATCGCTAATTGATCGAAATATTCACATTATGCAGAACAACAATATTATGATGGCGTGGATCGGATCGCGCCACTTCCTGCCTGCTTCAGTATCACCGTATAGTGATATGGTAGCGATCTTGCTTAAGCTGGAATTACACAATGCATAATTTCTTGAATGATACCTTACATACTGTTGTGCCTATACTAAAGGCCAGGATTAATTCTATTAATCGCAAGTCAATTGCATAGTACCATTGACACTTCTGATTGGTTGTCGCAACAAGCTTTGAGTGTTCCTGTGACTAATATAGAATGGCCTTTAGTGCAGGCATAGCAGCGTGCAAACTAAATTATCGAGAAATCATGCATCATTTAATTTCAGCTTTATATAATACAACTTGCTGCATAAACAAATGCTAAGATCGTACGCTAGCCAAAATGTCGTTCTGTTTTGTCGAAATATACAACGGTTTATGAAATAAATTCATGTTGACTATGTCCTTTGTATTCGAAATTGATTTCTGCGAACGGACTTACAAAAAAACATCACGAGATGTTCTCGAGTTTTAGAAAAGTTTTTAATTGCAAATTGAAGAGCGCATTTTAATTAATATAAAAATAAAATTATTTTGAATGAAAGATTTACGAGAAAAACACTACTTTTGTGCTAAAACTTGTGTTGAAGTCGTTTTTTGCCATTCGATATCATCGATTGTACAATTTTATAACTTCCCATGTTTTAAAGCACGTCCACATACATGCGAAAATTAAATTTTGAAACATTTATATAATAAATCATATAATAAACAATTCCGTAATAGATTGTAATTTATGATTAAGAAAAGTTTTTTGCAAGTTAAAAAGCGTGTTAAAGTAATATTACAGTGTGAAATCTCGCTATTAATTAAAACGGTTATTGAGTTATAAAATTGTACAGTCGACGATATCAAATGATAAAAAACCTATTCAACTAGTTCTTGTAATAGTGAGTTTTCTAGTAAATGCTTTCCGTTCAGAATACAATTTTTTGTTTTTATAATTAAAATGTGCTCTTTAATTTACAATCAAGAACTTTTCAAAAACTCAAGGACATTTCGTAATCTTTTCTCGTTAGCTTAATCACATATTGCGTCTCGTTTTGAATCGGTTCTTGCCACCTAAATTACGAATATTATCACTCAATTGAGAACTATCGGAAGCGTAACGAAGATATTGTTCCCTCTTTACTCTCAATCTCTTATCAAAGGCGTGGTGAGCAACAGCTTATTATTAGATTAGGTATTACAGAAATCAGCGTAATTGTGTGTGATATACATTTTTTACACAAATATATGGGACCTATAATTCAAATGCCGGTTTCAAGCAGTCTAATTACAGAGTGTTCAAGTCAAGATACTCTCACACTTGTTTTCTTAATATATGGCAATCAAAAGGTTAGATTAATTGTAACTTAAAAATTAAATAATATTCCTTCATAAACTTATGATTAAATAAATAAATAAGCTAAAGGTTATATGTATGTGTATGCTCAATCTTTAATTTATTTAATTATAAGCTTATGGAAGTATGTATTAATTAATTTTTAAGATATAATTAATTTAACTTTTTGGTTAACCGTATATTATGATTAACCAAAATAGGCCTCAGTAGTTTGCTCTTACCTTTTGAGATATAATGATCGAATAAAATCTAACGATTTGAACTCGACACAAAGAGCAGAACTCTTTATACCACGATCGTTACATTAAATTAATTTTAATTTAATGATTTACTTAACTACACATATATCTATTCATTTTAATTTTTACACCAGAATGCATGACAAACTGAGTCATTATATGTAAACAAAAAATAAACAGGATTAGAATGAGACTTGTGTTATTTATAAGTAATTTATAATGCTTCTTAAATTTTAAACAATAATCTAGAATTATTTCTAGAATTATGTATTAGAGAGGAAATTTCTATCTATGTTTCATTTCTTATTGAATCTCGCAAGCAAATAGGAGTATCATGTAACAAGCGATCGAGTGTAGAAAATATTAAATAAATTTTTATTTACTTTATTAATTAAAGTTTTATTAATTAAATAAATATACGAGTTTGCGAATATCTTGAGTGCAGCAAAGTTAATAAATTTCTTGTATATTGGCTTTAAT